>VYZW01047580.1:0-200714 GCA_013401315.1 Balaeniceps rex
GCCGCGGGGTCGGACGGGGCGGCCGCGGCTCCGCTCCGGGGACGGGGGAAGAGCCCGCCGAGTTGTGAGCGGGGTCCGGCGGCGGGCAGGGCTGACGGGGTGTGCTGTGCCGTCTCCGTGCAGGTGCGAGCGCCCGCGTCCCCGGGGCAGCGCGGATGCTCCCCTCCTAGGCGCGGCGTGCGCTGCCCGCCACCCGCCTAAATCATGGTGATCATGTCAGAGTACACCGCCGTGCCCGCTGCCGGACAAGCCCAGCAGCGGCCTCTGCGAGTCGGCTTCTACGATATCGAGAGGACCTTGGGGAAAGGCAACTTCGCGGTGGTCAAACTGGCCAGGCACAGAGTGACCAAAACGCAGGTGGGTACGGAGGCTGGGGCTGGCGGGGGTACGGGGAGCGAAGGTCGTGCTGTTTGCCGGGCCGGCAGCAGTGGGCTGCCTCTGCCCGTAAACTGACAGAAACTGACGTAAACTAGCATTGGAGATGGAGAGAGCGGCCGCGAGCTTTGCGAGGTCCAAGCGGGCTGGCGGGCTTAGCCTGCCTTGTCGACCGTACGCCAGTAGCCGATGTGGCTGTTCGTAGGGGCTTCGGGGTTTCCCGGTGTGTTCCATGGAGTTCATGTAAAATTAAAACAGAGGAAGAACACGTAAAACAAAAAACATTTCTGAGTGTTACAGTAGCTTCACTGAATTACTTTGTCTTAGTTTGTTAAAGAGTCCAACAAATTAAGGATCTTTTGAAGACTTTAGACGGGTTTAATTTTTTCACTCCATGTGTATGCCTTGAGAGCAAAGAACTTGCAGTGTTATTTGCAGAAATAATTTATTAGCGGGCATGCAACCGTATTTCCATTTGTAGTGCATGTCAAAATCATATCGGTCACTACAGTAGAAAATAGCCTGTTACAGGAATCTGTTTTTCACTGGCATGGGGTGGATTAAAAGATTTACCGAATCCGGTCCAGTGCTAATTTCTGCAGTTCTGTTCACTCCCTTATGTGTAATCCTTTGACACAGAAAAGAAAAATGAAAACATTCTGTGTTGTGAATTCTGTGCGGTTCAGAAAAACAGAATCAGCTTTGTCAAGTCCATACTTTAAGAGCTACTTTACTTGGATTTTGTGAGTTCGTGTGTGTGTGCGGGGTGGTGTGTTCTTTTTTTTTCTTCTTTTTTTTTTTTAAGAGACGTTAACAGTAAGAGGGCCTATGTTTTAATGTCTGGGGTTATTTTATTTTTTATTTTTTAAATATTTATTTTTTATTTTTTACATCTGCAGGTTGCAATAAAAATAATAGACAAAACAAGGTTAGACCCAAGTAATCTGGAGAAGATTTATAGAGAAGTTCAGATAATGAAGCTTTTGAATCATCCCCACATTATCAAGCTATATCAGGTAAGAGGTCAGCTTTGAAGTGCAGCATGCAGATGAGATATGCTTGTGCGCTTCCCTTGCACATGATTTTACATCAAATATTTGCAGAGAGAATGCATATTGAAATTTTTTTTGAAAAACACTTAAAATAAACTGGGTTTTTTACAAGTCATTCATCATTCTTTGAACAAGACTCTGATACGTTAGACAGCTTTTTGACCGAACGCACTGTAAAATTTACAATTAAAACCCAGCTGAAGTTTGTTTCAGATCAAGGAACTGATTACCTGAACTTCTATGATTAACTTGCCTTTCCTAACTCCTCTGCTTTTCCAGTTTAGAGGACTGGAACTTCTTACATACTTTTGCTAAGGGGAAGACTTAAACTCATGTAGGATAGTAGAGAAGAAAGCACAAAAGTTGAGTTTGCCATAAGTGGAAGGCATTTAAAATCAACAACAAAGAAACCAAATCAATCTAAGAATTAGAAATCTAATCTAAGTAGAAAAGAAAAAGCCTGTAAATGTTGGTATCTTAGAATATGTCAAAAAATGACCCGTTTGGTTATTCTGTTCCAGTTTGTGTAGTTTTGAAGGTGAGTTTTAAATATCTGTCCCCTTGTAGAGCTTCACAACACGAATTTTGGTTTAGATTTGTTCAGTTTCTGCACTGATGGGCATTTTTAACAGTAAGAACAAAATAATGTGTTGTGCAGAAAACAGGATCACAGCTGTCTAGTGAGCAAGGACTGCTTTGCAAATTCTAAATATTTGATCTAATTAGCATTTGGTATAAGTTCCTCGTAATCATCTTAAATAGTGCCCTGTGGATTTAAGACGAAGACGAGGTATCACAGTCTGTCTGGACCTGTCTAGAAGGGCAGGGGGGTAGAGAGGACTAGATGGATGAAGCAGCAGGTCTTAAAGTCTGTGTGCAGTAGTAAACACTATTATCAGCTGCAATCTTACCGTTGGGTTTGTTAGCTTAAAAAAAAAAGAAAAAAAAAGTTTAATTAATGTGTAAGGCTGAAGAGCCAGTAAGGCAGGTGCTTAGGCAAGGCATTATTTTTAAAGACCTTGACACACATGAAGTGCTTGATATTTATAGTATTAACCGTCATAACAAAAATTATTCTGTGTTAACATCTGATGTCATTGTTGCCCATAGGGCAGTATAGGGTATACAGAAACATTCTAACAGTTCGGTTGATTTCATTTCAGTGGAATGATGTGGGTGAAAATACTATTTCGAAGCTTTTAGAAAAGCAGGTTAAATTCCATCTAGTTGAACCACTTCACTTGATGGAGCAAATGACGTTGGTAGTGGACCATAATTTCTTTTCAGTGAAGTTTTCTTTTCTTTGTTGTTGTAACTGATGCTTTACCTGTTTGGTGGAGACTGAGAAGCAGGGATGGAATTAGATGACATACCAATGTAGGGTGTGTGTTCTTGTATTATTTCATCATTGTTTTAGTTTCAGCACAGCGTCTTAATTTCATCCAGCTGGCAACTTTCCCAGAACACTTTCCTTCAGTTTTTTAAACTGGGAACCTCTCTTCCTTTGCTCCCTGTTTGTTTATTTTCATTTTGTGTCTGTGTGTACTTGTAGTGAGGGGAGGACAAGAGTCTTCCAGAAAGGTTACATGTTAGGATCCTGAAAATTGCAGCCTTTGAAGTAGCATTGATGCTTTTTTTGATTGTTAACCTGTTGTGAGCCTTCTGCTTCCAAAACAAAGTATCTGCTCCTTGAGAGTCCAATTCAAGGGAAATGTTGTATTTTAAAATCTGAAATGCAACATTTGAAAAATGTGCCATAGGAACTGAAGATGAATTTGGAAATGCTCAGCATTTCTCGTTCATTGTTTGAGTTTTAGTTCTTTTTTTTTTCCTTCTAAGGAAAAAAAATAACAAGTATCAAAGGAAGTTGATACTAGATTGATAGGTGAACGCTGGGTGATATATTGACAGTTGTTGATGTGCATCAAGCACTGCCGTTACACAAATGGCAACCTATTGTCACTTGTGTGGGAGGCTTGCCATGTCCCTGGCCAACACCAAATGGGAGCGGGGTGTTTGATACTACTTCTTGATTTGTCCAAGTCGCAGATACCTCTTCTGATCTGAGTACCTGCTAGCCTTGAAACAAAGGCGACTTTATGTAAACTTTAAGTGTCTTTGCATATTCAAAATTTATCAAATGAATTGTAAAACTATATCTGCATATTTTAATAAAAAATGAATTCAAGGTAGTGTATGAAATTATTGAAATGCTCATCAGTTATCTTATGGAGATTAGGTGGCATGGTAATGGTGAGAAGAACAATGGCATGGGAAGCTGTTGTATATTGTAGGCACATAAGCATTGATTTGCTATCTTTTTCATTACCAGCTTGCTTGGAAAGAACATTGTGGTGTAAAATTAGATGCCTTTACTGCCAGCTGCTGTGGCAAATAAATAATTGAACTGATATGTTTGAGAATACACTTAGAAAAATGAGTGAAACTACAGAGGTCTTCATTTTTTTTAAGCATGTCCTCTTTTGTGTCTTCACAGGTTATGGAGACAAAGGATATGCTTTACATTGTTACTGAGTTTGCAAAGAATGGAGAAATGTTTGGTAAGTCCTCGCTGCTGGAGCTAACAGTTCTTTAGATTTAGAAACCATGGCTTTATTGTTGTTATTCCTGAGTAATATATATATTCTGATTAAAAATCCAGGGTTGGCGTTGTCAGCTGTCAAACAGCGAGCGCAGCACCTGCAGGATTATGAAAAATTTCCTCCAGCTGTTTCTAAATCCTCTGCTTCTTTTATTTTGTCTTGCAGATCATCTGACCTCCAATGGGCACTTAGGTGAAAGTGAAGCACGGAAGAAGTTCTGGCAGATTCTTTCAGCAGTGGAATATTGTCACAGCCACCACATAGTGCACAGGGATCTTAAAACAGAGAACCTTCTGCTAGATGCTAACATGAATATCAAGTTAGCAGGTACTAAGAAATACGTGGTTACTCTATAAACAACATTAGACATGTAGTCAAATTCAATCTCCCTAGGGTCATCCTATAAATGTATTTACAGTAACTGAAAATAAAACAAAAGTTACTGATATTTCTCTGAACATATCCTCTGGACAAAAGAGAATAGCTTAAATGAATAGGCAGAGAACAAAGCAATACATCTGCTGCCTTCTCTCTATTTGCTGCTACTTCTGAAATATTGGTATGTGGCTGAGTGATGTCTTACCCCAGACTTTTACCTTCATTCCAGACTTTGGCTTTGGAAACTTCTACAAGTCGGGAGAACCCCTCTCCACTTGGTGTGGAAGTCCACCTTATGCAGCTCCAGAAGTTTTTGAAGGCAAAGAATATGAAGGACCTCACCTTGATATATGGGTGAGCTTGATATTCCTTAGAAAATGCATTTCACACTTAATGAGGGTCTGTGGGCTTTCAAAATCATTGCTTGTACTGGAGTTACTCACATGCTGTGCTGTTTTCTATTGACAGAGCCTTGGGGTGGTGCTGTATGTCCTTGTCTGTGGTTCTCTGCCTTTTGATGGACCCAATTTACCAACCCTGAGGCAAAGAGTGCTGGAGGGACGGTTCCGCATCCCTTACTTCATGTCCGAAGGTGCTTTTTTCCAGATCCTTAATGTTAGAAAAGGAGCTACAGATAAAGGAATAGCTGTCCTGTTCCTTCTTGAGGCAATGACAGATGGGACTGGTTTTGCAGCTGGCAATCACTTTGTCTTTACGTATCCAGTAATTTCTGTAGGGCAGCGCTTATAATGAGTTCAGGGCCTGGTTGCACACATGTTCTTTCATGGGGTTTGCTTTATGGTGCATCTAAAAGGCTGTCGTTTCCTTTCTTGGAGTATCTCTATGGATTACAAAAATATTTGACACCCTAGCTGGAGAAATAATCAGTCACAAAAAGAGAGAAAGCAGGATTTTAATGAGACTAGCCTGCAATGCTGAGATGGGTGTAGTTCTCCTAAGATATTTTAACTATGCAGAAGGGGTATATTTCAGTGTGGCTATGCTGTCAAGGAGAGCAGAAATAGTGGGGCTTAGCACTGTTTCTTGAACACTCATACTTGAACAGTCTGGTGAGAAAAAGGAACTGTATTATCACCTCTCTCTGATTTGGATTCGAAAACAAGTGAATGTGCCTCTCTTGTCAAGTGAAGAGTATCTTTTGAAGTCTGACCTTTATCAGTGACAGCCGTGAATGTCTTTGATTCCCTGGTTATAAACAAATAAGCAGTATACACGGACCAGGAAGCTGTATGTGATGGGGTTCTGTACTAAATTCTGACCTATTTTAAGTGGATGCAACATCATTAAACCTGCATCCACTCAAAACTAGCTCTCCTACAAGGTGCAAGGCCGCCTGAAACCTGCTGGTATCCGGTACAGCTTCATTTCCTGTAGTGATGTGTTGCTTTTGTGAAATGTATGTGGACCTCTCTTGTGCTGGTTTAAATATCTGGTAGTCAGACCAGACGTTAGCTGCTCAGAAACCTTTAATTCCCATTTTCACAGACATCATACACTGTTGCTGGGAAGCTTTCTTAGCGGTGACCTGGGGCTGGGCTGTTATTTTTACCCCTTGCTCATGAGTTTATCTTTGCCATCCAGACTGTGAAACACTAATCCGACGGATGTTGGTTGTGGACCCAACCAAGCGAATAACCATTTCCCAAATAAAGCAGCACAAGTGGATGCAAGCTGACCCATCTCTTCAACAGCAGCAGTCTTTGTCCTTCTCCATGCAAAACTACAACTCCAACCTGGGTGACTACAATGAACAGGTCCTTGGGATCATGCAAACACTTGGCATCGACAGGCAGAGAACTGTTGAGGTGAGCAGTGCTTGCCCATTAGATGTATCTTCAGTGACTACCAGAATGCCAGTGGTGCAGTCATATGTATGTCATTCAGTGACTAGACTTGATCCAGTGTCACAGTGTAGTAATCTTCACTGCTCTTCTGGATTTTTATGTATTGTTTGACTGCCCTATTATGAGGCCTTAGTGATGAGTTTTGTCTGCTTATATCCCGAGTTACGTGTAACTCAGGGGTCCTTTCAATGTCTTCTAGTCTCTGCAAAACAGCAGCTACAACCATTTTGCTGCAATTTATTACCTGCTCTTGGAGCGCCTCAAGGAGTATCGAAGCAGCCAGCTATCGAATCGTCCAGCAACTGGCCGTCAGCAAAGGCCGAGGAGCTCCGAGATCAGCAATGTCGAGGTAAGGAAGGGGATTACTTACCTGGGAATCTCTGTCTGTTGACTCTCTTTTTTCTGCCCCTTGCTATGGGAAAATACAAGGTGGTAACTCTCAGGATTCTGAAAACTAATTCTGATATTGGTGCTCTCTGATAGGACACAGCCTGCTGTTCTTCAGCAGGAGGCTGATTGAATACTAATGGCCTGTTTCCTAAGAAGTGACTGTGGGTCATGGTCCAAAGAATAGGCTGCCTCCGGTGCAGGTCAATAATGAGCCAGAAGATTAGGCTTCTCATGGAAATTTGCCCTCTTAGGCATCGATCAGTTACACTTCTTTATTATGCACCCCGTAGGATCCTCAGAAGTACTCCATGAGTCAGTTTCTGTGTTTTTCTGACATTCTTTTTCTTTTCTTCACCCCCACCCCCTTTAAAGTGTGCTCTGGGTGCCTTTTCAAATTGTACTTCCAGTTAAATTGCTCAGCTTAGGAGAGGAGTTTTGTGTTTGCGTTAGCATTGAAAGGCTAGCTTTGTTAATTTTCATAGAAAGTAAGTGGAGAAAGCTTGCATGGAAGGTGGCTCTGAAATTCCTTGAGCCTCCAGTATCTGAAAAGTCGTGTAGAACTGCGGTGTATGTGATGGCTTCTATGCATCGCTCTCTGTCTCCAGATGCCTCAGGACAGTCTCACTAGTGAAACCCTGCGATCATCTCTGCTTTACCAGCAACCTCAGAGCCTGATTCAGCCATCCTTGCAGGCAGAAATGGACTGTGACATGAGCAATCCATTACAGGTTGGTGTTCTCAGCTAAACTGTGTGTTACTTTTCTTTTTTTTTTCATTGTTCTGCCAATCCAAAACAACAGGGGTTGTGACTCTGTTGTTCTCTCCTTCCAATCTTTGGTTTGGCATTTGGGCATGGTGTCATAGTAGCCTTTCAAACAGTACGCCTACTGAAGACATGCCACAGGGCTGTGAAGAATATTAAAAGCTAGTGCAGAAATAAGTGAAACACCCTTCAGTCTGTGATCTGACATGTTTTGCAGCCTGTGTTCTTTCCTGTGGATCCCAACTTCAATGGGCTCTTCCGCAACCGCTCCATCTCCCCCAACAGCCTGCTGGAGACCACCATTAGCGAAGAAGTAAGGCAAGAGAAGGAGCTGGAAGACGAAATTAAGGCATATGACCACCCCATCCGCATCCCTAGCAACACCAGCAGGAGGCATACACTGGCCGAAGTGACCACTCATTTCTATCAGCATGCCCCTCCATGTAAGTAAGTCTGGGAGAGGTGAAGGGTGTCCATAGTTAGAGAAAAAGGATAGAGAAGGAGTGCCATAGCAGACAAATGCCTGGGGAGTATGTGCTGATTTTACCTTGACTGGGATAGAAAAGCCCAGAAAAGAGGTCTGTACTCTGCCCTCCACAGTTCTGTCTTCCCATAAATAAGCATGGCCCTTAAGGAAGAAACGTTGCACTGTTCTGTTTCATCTAGATCACTTTAGAGGGGAGCATTCTCACAAGCGGGACATAACCCTTCTGTGCTTGCTTCCGCTGTTGTACTGGGGGGGGTGGGGTGCCTGAATTTAAAAAAAACAGTCATCACTACCTGTATTTGGTACACATCCAGACCCTGTGAACTAAACAAACAAGCAAAATGGTTCTCAAAACAATAATCCTGTGTCAGAGCTGTTGTGCTAAAGAAACGCTATAGGCCTGATCCAGCATACCCTGGTGGTGCTGGAGTTGCTGGCAGAGCCCTGTCGGCTGGACGAGAGCCCAAACTTAGATTATTCATTGGTGACCCCTTGCTGGAGTCAAGCCCAACACGAGTTGCTGGACACCTCTGCGGCTCGCAGCTGCTTATTAGTGCCAGTGTAGGTGTGCAGAAGGCTCTGATGTCATGTTTGTTCCTTCCTGTACTCATCTTGGGAATGCTCTTTCTCTCCTTCCTTCCCCTCCATAGGTATAGTCATTTCCTCTTCTGCAAGCCCCACAGAGGGAACTAGTTCAGACAGCTGCCTTACTTCATCTTCAAATGACAGCTCAGTGGCCCTGAGCAGCTGTTTGGCAGGTCAAGTAATGACGGGGAGCCCAGCCACAGCTAGGATGACGTCGCCCTTCCTAGCTTCCCAGTCTGACGCTCCGGTGTTACAAGCCCAGGGCTGCATGGGAGGTGCTTCTCTCCTGCCTGTCAGCTTCCAAGAAGGAAGGCGAGCATCTGATACCTCATTAACTCAAGGTAATGTCTTCCTTGCTTTATGGCTGGGGAATTGCACCCTTCCAATTGCCACTAGAAAAGGGTAGCATGCAGGGATACTTGCTTGCCTGTGTTAGTGTTACACTGAGGCCGGCCACACGGATATTCTGCCTCTTGCATTCATGGTCCCTGAGGGAGGGTCGGATGCCCCAAGGAAGGTGCCTAGATGAGAGGTTCTCAGATACTTGATTCAGCGTGCCCATGAAGATATTTCTGCTGCCGTGCGTGGGATGGCAGGCCCTGCCTTCCTCCTAAAATACGGAGTGCACAACATCATGATTTCTGTCAGGTTTCTCGTTTGCTGTGCATGGGTCCATCTACACAACGGTGCAGCTGTCCCAAACCCTGTTCCTTTACATAAATTTTGCTCTGACCATCAGGCAGGGGGGTGAATGTGAACTGAAGAGTGACAGTCTCTTCTAGCGCAGTTCTCGCGCAAATGAAGGCAGCTGCCCAGAAAGGCTGATCTGTAAAGTAGGCTCCTAGGCAAATGCTGAGGAGGATTAAAGTGCATTTCTTTTCCTCATGTCCCACAGGCTTGAAGGCTTTTAGGCAGCAGCTGCGGAAGAACGCTCGAGCCAAGGGGTTTCTCGGCTTGAATAAAATCAAAGGCTTTGCTCGGCAGGTGTGTCAGTCCTCCTCATCTCGGGCAGCAAGGAGTGCCATGAGCCCTTTCCAACACACGCAGCTGAACACCTGCATGTACAGCAGCAGCGGGAGCAGCAGAGAGGGAAGAAGCCTCCTGGAGGAGGTGCTACAGCAGCAGAGGTGAGAAGCTGGCTGGGAGGAGTTTTGCTATTTTCATTGGGGTTACTTTGGTTAGGGGCAAGTGAGGAGGAGTAAACACAGCAAAAGAGGTTGAGGAGTTTAGTCACTGGGGATTCCTATCCTCCATCTTTGCTGTGTGGCAGCAGATAAACTGCTTGGCTTCCTTTGTGGCTTCCTGCACTGGCGTATGTAACACAGGATGTGCAGTTCCACTTAAAAATCTCGATGTCCAAATATTTGGAGGTTGCTGAATTGAGAAGCAGTTTGGTACTGTGGGGGAAAACATTACTTCTCCCCATTGCAAGCTGTGTTTTTCTTTGTTAGTTTTGGGAATGATTTCTTTCCTCCTCTGCCTCCTCCTGTAATTTTCCCATGGCAAGGAAGTGAGACCTTGTAATTTGGAAAAGTTACAGCCCACAAAGGAGGCACAGTTCCAGTGGCCTCAAATGTCATGTGTGGTGGCACCTCTTCATTCCCATAGAAGCAAGATGGAAAATTGAGTTTCCGGTTTATCTGCACGCGTTGTCTCTAGAACATCTATTATTAGCAGGCCAAATGGTGACTAGATAACTTTCTGGTGGTAGTCGCCCTCTCCAACATGAGGAAAAGTCGAGTGAAAACATGTTGACCTGGCATGGTCAGCTTGCTTTAATTGTACTGGCTGGGTAAGGAGAGGTTTGTTAGAGAGAAGGAAACAAAGGGGAAATTATGGTCAGGGACGGGGGTGAGAAAGGAGGAATGCAAGTTAACCTCTTCCATCCTTGGATTTTGTTCAGAATGCTCCAGCTCCAGCATCACCAGCTACTCCAGACAGCTTGTCCCCAGACTTCTCAGACATCTGCAACAAATGGCATCCCCTCCTCTGATAGCATAGGTACCTGCAAAGCATCCAATTCTCTTCTGTTGTCAGAGCTACAAAGAGAGAACTCATTTGAGCTGGCCTTTGCTGGCAACAGCCAACTGCTCCAACCTCATTTCTTTGGTGTCAGCGTGTCACCGGTGTCCTCAGCAGCTCACCTTCTAGACACACACCTGTACATCAGCAGCAGCGTCTCTCCAGTCGGCACCACCTTCTCTCAGCAACAGGGTTTCTCTGCACAGTCTCCAAGCTATGATGCTGTCACTCTGCAGCACGGGGACTGTGAGATGGAGGACCTGACTTCCAATCAGCTAGGGAAGTTCGTCCTAGTCAAATGAGAGCCCGGGCTGCTATAGCTCACGCTGCTCTTGTTGTGAAGAACTTTCACCGCTGTTCCATGGCGTGTGTGGGTCCATGGCTGGCTGGTGTCGTGTGGACGAGTGACTCTCAGAAGCAATAAATTTTGAAGTATGTGAAGAGGCTGTCTGGCTCAGAAAGCTAGCAACTTTATAGAACTGAAACAAGCAATATGTATGTCTTTTTGCTTCTACTATTCTTGCACTGAACAAATATGATAGAAACTGAATTTTTTAAAGGAAAAATAATGATGGGGAAGATGGGTGGGGCATTTGTGGGGACAGGGAGGGATGTGGTTGGGGAAGAACTCTTCGGTACTGTACTCAAGTCAGACCAATACAGCTCTGCTGTTATGCAAGATTAGCAGCTGTCAGTAGTGGTGACACAGCAGGGAGAGGCTTTTCAAAGAAGGGACCAGAGCCTCCCTTTTTCACAATATTCATTTATGGGTTTGTGAAGATGATTACCTCTTTTAAAGAAAATAAACAGAAAACCAGTGGCATGCAGCATTATGCATTCATAGAAGACAAAAATGGAAGCATTGCCATTTGCTGTTGGTTTTTTTTTCTCCTGTTAACACTCGTTTTATTTAAAGGAACCAACATCCCCATTCCACACCTCCCAGATATGTATACTTTAAATGAAAACTGTGAACTTCTTGCTTGATACATCAGCTGGAAAAAGCTTAACACCCCCCCCTTCTAATTAGTATGGAAGCAAGGAATCTATTGAAAATGAATCCCTTGATATCAGGATCCAAATTGCATAATGTCTGGTCTTTTACAGTGATGTTTGTTTGGGGGTTGTGTGTGTGTGTATACATACATACACACGTGCACACATGCATATATTTTGTCAGGCTGAATAATCTTTAGGAATCTTTTTATAAACGCTAAGTTTTTTTCATATTCTTGCAGAGGCACTGAGGAGGGAAGCATTAGTATTGGTGGGGTGATGGGAAGGGTTTTTTCTCTTTTAAAAAGCCCTCCTGGAGGTTGCCTACAAAGTTGCCCGAGGGGTATTTCTTCGTGCTGCACATTGTTATTTCCGCTGCTAATTATGTTTTTATGCATTTCATTATCAGGGTCCAAACAGAACTGACTCTTGGGGAAATGTGCAATATTGAGGTTGTAATTATATACTGACAAAGACAAAAGGAACAGGCTAGAACAGAATTCTGCTCTAACGGAGTACAGCTATTTCTGAACAAAACTGTATTAAAAGTGAGTAAAACAGCACAATCTTTGGGTGTTTGGTTTTGGTTGGTTTGTTTTTGGCATATTAGCAAAATGAGGTTTTGGATTAGATAGGTGTTTTTTCGTATGGTTTTTAATGCTGTATATGTATATAAATAGGAAGCAGAAAACTGTATAACACTAGTTATTTTTTATATTTTGTAGTATGCTTATATTGTGTTGCTGGTATAAACCCCACTCCCCTCCCAAGGCAGAGCATGACTTCTGTTGGTATCAGGAGAAGTTATGCTTAGGTATAAAGGGGAGAACAGACTGTGCCCCTACAGGAGGGAGTAGGGTAGGGTGTGCAAACTTTGGAAGCAGGTGAGCGAACAGTGATCAGCCTGGCTGGAAGCTGCCATCCGAATGTCGGAAAATAGCTGCATTCTGTCTAATGCTTACAGGACCCGTCTCCCTGGTGTGACACAGGGTGCCTTCAAGTTACCTTGGCTTCATGCAACCTGCAGTATTACGCATTTGCAAATAATGTAGATACCTGTTTTTTGTTTGGTTTGTTTTTTTAAAAAAAGAAAAAAGCCAAAGATCGACCAGGTTAATCGGTGGGAGTAGGAAGGGTTGAGGATGTCATGTGGCTCTGTCTGTGGCTCTCCATGAACAACCTCTTTATCTGTGTGTTGTATCTGTGTGTCTATATTGGTGCATCTCCAGCTTGCCACTGCTGCTACGTGGTCTGGAAGCTTCAAAGTGAGAGAAAATTGCTTGAGTTGAATATCTGTTAATGAGTGGTGCCTTGCAGCAGAGAAAACACCAAAGTCTCATGCTCATTTGTAGTGGTTTTAAATAAAAAACAAAACAAAAAAAACAACCCAAAAACCAGATTGCGTGGAGATGGCTGGAGAGGAGGGCAAGAAGAAGCCAGCTCATCACAAAGCAGCAACTTTGCCTTCAGTTTTGTAAGGGGTAGCACACATACTGAAAACGCAGAATTTCCTCTTCAATATTTGTTTTGTTTAATGCCATGGATCAAAAGGCCACAGATTCTTTTGTTTCCTGTCCTGAGCAATGACAAGCACTTTACTTTCATAGTATTTTTTTTTCCAATTGCTGTAGAACCTCTTTGGAATTATTGCTGGAGCAGAAAGAGGTCATTTTAAAAGTTTGGGGTTTTTTGTAGATATCTCGACAGTGCTGTTCTGCAGACTGCAATGCAATAGGGTATTTAAAGACACTACGTGATTGGTTTAATTGAGATGTATGGTTTATTTTTTATCATGACTGAACAATCATTTTTTTTCTTATGTTAAAATGAGAGGTGTACACCAAGATGATTAGTCGATGTGTTTTATTTAATATTTAAATAAAAAATGTTTTAAAACTGTTGTCCTGCAGATGATTCTGTAGAGTATTTTCACCTGATATATACATATCACTTGCCTAGTTAAGACTCATGTTAAAGCCTAAGTCCATAGGACATTACTGACACTTTGTATTACGTACTAGATGAAGAGGAATGGCGGGCTCACAAATCTGATAATGGGATTTTGAGCCTTTCGCTGGTAGGCGATCTGTCTGAATCTAACCCAAGTCTGTAGTAATCAGGTTATGAAATCTGACAGTGAGAGAGGTCTTTGGAGTGGAAATGGTCAAGCGTTGGTTTAGTCATCACCAGATGAGCACTCCATCCATGTCACCTTGATCTGAAAGAGGCCCCAGCCAGATTAAGGCAGAGATGGGAAAAGAGCAAAGGGGAAGAGAGAGGGAGGGAGAGGTTCCAGGGGTGATGTTTTTTCTCCTTTCAAATATAATTTTAGACTTAAAAAAATACTGAAAAGGTGCAGGCTTAGTCACGCTGGGAATGCGTGTACGGCGCTGGCTGCCCGGCGCTGTGGAGACACCTTGCCTAGCTTTAAACAAGCTGAGGTTCCTGCGGCAACCACGCGCTGCAGCTCGCCCCAAGAGGGGATGCACCTTGGCTCTAGCGAGAGCCTTCGTGGGAGCACCTAGGGTGGCTGCCCAGGAACTGAGACGGTGGCACTGAAGCTGGTGGAGATGTTATTTACCGAGTGCAGCCTGGGGAGGGAACGGCCACGAGGAGGGGAAGGTAGTGGGTGGCAGGAGGCTGGAAGGGGCCTGTGGGGCCAGGCCTGGGGGAGCGCAGAGGGAGAGACTGGCCTGACCGTGCCCCTTAGGCTGTGGAACTGGATCCTCCGTCTCTTCCCCAGTTTTACTTCATTTGCTCTGTGTTTCCTTTGCGCCTTTGAGAGATGTGCATAGCCCTGGGCTGCCGTCTGCACAGCACGCGCACAGGACGTGAGCGACAGAAGGCTTTGCGTTCTGCACATGCAGTTAGAATGAGGGCGAGGAGGGGTTTCACCTGCAAAGGGACCCCTAAATATTTGCAACCTCTAGTTTAACGTGGCAAACACTCAGCAAAAAAAAGGATTTTTTTTTCCTTCCCAACGAACAGTGGTGGGTTTTTTGGAAAAAAAAAAAAATTTAGATCCTTATTCTGAAGTTTTTATTTTCAAATCCACCTATCACATTAGGGGAGAGTGGCGGGAAGGTAAATCCAAAAAGTTAAACAAAAGCTTGGGGGCAACAGAGATAATATTTACTCATTCTGCTTTCTAATTGAGTTGTTTGCTGAGCTGGAATTTCTAGAGCTCTGTATGCATTTGCCATGATTCTCAAACTGGTAGAAAAGTGTCATGCACATGTTTTTCTGGGGTTGTGTTTTCAATGTGACCATCCAAAGTTAGGAATTTTGCAACTAATAAAAAATAATGGAGGTATTCTTAATTATATTTAATCTAGCTTTTAGTATGACTTGGTTTAAGAATAATCCCAACTGCTGTTTTTGACTGGGTTCTCAGGGCATTGGTTTAAACCCCAGTAATTCTGGGAAATCTCAGAAAGTTGCTTCTTAATGGATATAAATCAGTGCAGCTTCACCAACTTTCACTGACATCACTGACCCTTGGGTATAGAGGGATCTTGACAGCATCGTGATTTCTGTGAAATGGTAGGAAAAACAAGAACAAAGAAACCCTGGGACTCTGGAGTCAGTTTCCATGTGTACACTGTTTCACTCTTGGTGCTTTAGTCACTGTCTTCCTGCCTTTCCTCTGAAATCTGTCTCTGCTCCTGTTTACCACATTTGTTTTTGTCTTTAATATCTCTCGAGATGCTGTTTTTCTTGGCTTCGTTTCTTACATTACAACTTGCTACCTAGTTCCTTTTCCTTTCTTTCCCAGTCTGGGATTGGTGTTTTTTCCCCCCTTTCAGATGGAACAGATGCTGGCAAGTTTAGCATAACCCCAAAAGTGAATGATCAAACCTTGTTTTTTTAAAAAAAGGAAATGCTTAGAGCTGGCAGGAGATGCTAGACTCATAGCAATGAAAAACACAGGCTGTTTTTGCACAGAGCAAGCTGAGCGCAGAAACCAAGCCGAGCACTCTGGTGCCAGTGTGGTCCAGCCACGGTAGCGAGGGATTCTCACCTATCCCTCTCCTCCTGCCCTCTGGTAGGCGATGCGAAACTTGTCCCCAGATCCATGACCTTCTCCTTCACTGTGTCCAGAGCAGCAGTCACACCTCAGTGAGGAAAGGACTTCCTCATGCTGAAAGGCATCGGTCGTGTAATCTTGGCCCATGTCAGCTGGAAAGGAGAAGCGGCAGAAGGGAGGGCAGTTGAGTGTGCAAAATTATGGTGCATGAGATAGAAAGTGATCAGTACTTCCGTTTTACTCATCCTGCAAAGTGAGAATAAGGCACGCTTCGTGCAATGAAGGAGAATTAATTTAAGAACTAATGAAAGGAAATATGTGCCTCGGGAGGACATTGCTTCAAATACGGTTGCTGGCTTATTTCATGACTGCTAACTACTTTTAGTGGTGACAGTTAAATCAATGATAGAGGTAATCCACTGTCATGGTTTATGGATTTAGCAGAGCGTCTGTGGGAGATCAGGAAAGAGCTGGTCTTTGGTACAGACTGCCAGGGGCATGATAGATAGATAGATTTTTAGGACAGAATTGCCTTTCTCCCAAGGCATCAGATATTAGCATCTGCCAAAGGCAAGACATTCGTGTGAGGTGAACAAACTTGATCATCACCTGCAATAAATTCCAGTTTCTTAATATATGTCTTACATCATATGTAATGTCTTATACAGTGATAGTGGCTCAGACCAAAGGTCCAGCTCATCAGGTAGCTCATTTCAGAAGCAGACTCTTAGGGAAAGGGTGTAAGGAGAGGGCAAGCATAGCACAATCCCTCTGTGGTATTACCAGCTCAGCAGAGAGCAGACTGCAGTTAAGGGAATTTTTGACTGGCATCTGGGTCATTGTGTTTAACAGCTGCAGATGGGTCCAGCCCTCAAGAATTCGGCTAACCCCTTTTGGAATTCTTTTATAATTCCGGCCTTCACAGCATCCTGTGACAACGAGTGCCATAATTCAATTTTGCATTGTGTGAAAGAAGTACTTCCTTTTCTTTGTATTAGACCTCCAGCCCAACAGATTGGGTTGTGCTGCCTTTCTCTTGTGATAGCAGACGTGACGTGTAATGCTTTCCTGTTCACACCTCTGCGCTGCTCATTAGTTGTCAGGACTTCTCTCACATCCCTTCTCTGTTGAGATGACCGAGCAGAACGCTACTATAGTTAGCCTGCCCACCTATGGAAACCGTTGCATGTTTCCGTGCCATCTCTTCTGTATCTTCACCAGTTCTTCTACACCCTGAGTGTATGCAAGAGTTGTACCCTGTGTTTGAGGCAGGGGTATGCTAGAAGTGGTCACTTTTTCATTCTCTCTTCATTCTGTAGTCATTCCTAAAGCTCTTTTTGGCCTCGTTGACAACTGTTGGGCAGTGAGCTGGAGTTTTCAGCAAACTTGGTGACTCAGGTTTCCTTCCTGACTGATGTTGATTGAGAGCCCCTGATGGTCTTTGTATGGCTAGGGTTGGTGTTCCTCACGCTCCTTGCTTTGTATTTGCTGCTGGTGAGTTTCATATGTCCTTTCATCAACCTGTCATTCACTTTTCTGAGATCATTCTCCACTTGGTTGCAGCTGGATCTTTTATGATCATATTTGCGCGAGTCGCCCAGGTCTTGACACAAATGGATTCGTGATGCCTGAGCTGTCACTCTACAAACTTTGCTCTTTCCTGTTCTATCACAGATCTAGCTATTCTGCTCTTCGTTATACTTTCTGTCAATTCGCCTTGGGCTTTCCAGCCCACAGGTCTCTGGATGGCCTCTAAAAGCCCTTTTTAAAAATGAATGTAACATTTGCCACCTTCCATTTCTGTGGTGCCTCGCCATTTCAACAGCTGCTGTGGTATTGTACTGAATAGGTCAGCAGTTTCAAGTCTGAGTTCCCTCAGAGCCCCTGAGTGAAACCGTCTGGTCCCATCAATCTGCTAATATTACTTTTATTGTTTTATCCTAAAATCTCTTCTACTGACCCTTGAGTTTTGGAGAGTTTCTGAGGCTCGTTCCCTGTGCAGCCAGCCACTGGAGTGGGGCTGGAGTGGGGCATGAAATCGAGCGGAACTACCATGAGTGGACGGACGGGTCTGTGTAGCCAGCGGCCAAGCACACAGACCACGTGCTGTCCCTTTTGCACCTCACAGGCAGGTGACGAAGCAGTGACAGCAGAGTGGGTACTGGGGAGTGCCCAGGTCAGCCAAGCGGGCCCCTCATTACGTCCTCCAGAGATGACCAAGCCTTTCTCCCTTCACTGTATTTACAGGGAAGCAGAGTTGAATTTATGGATCGCTTGCACAGCTGATGTAAACTGGCGTTGCTAAATCAAAGCTAATGCAGCGACGCTGCTTTATGATATAAACGCTATTAACAGCACATTAAGGCTCTGACCTCCAGAGCCAGACAAGCTCATCCTTTGTTTCTTCAGCCACTGAGGCAGTGAATTTAGATTCATTATTTTTGACAGGAGCTTTTCCTGTATCATGCTGGGGTGCTTTTTTAGTTCTCCTCTGTCTTACATCCCTTTCTGCTACCCTGGGCAACTGTTTTTTTTACCAGTCCTTGGTTTATCCTGTGACAACAAAAATATCTTAGTCAAGAGCTGGAAGGGATTTCAGAAATTCTAGCTAAATGCTTTTTTGCCTATCCTTGCTGATCATTTCTTTCCCATTTGCTGGTAAGGTAACATCATTATCATTTGGTGAGCTCGTCTACACACTCAATAGGTAGATGGGTATTTAGGGCCTCTCACACCCATTATCCCCAGCCACCTGTGGGATTTCCAAACAGATCTCCTCCTGCAAGCAATATCTTGCAAAAATTGAGCTTTAAACCCCTCTGTTCATGCCACATGGAAAAAAAAAAGTAGCAGATCATTTGATTTTAGCTGCTTTGCCCTGCTTGCTTAACAACATTACTCTTATATTTGCTGGGATATATTCACACTTTCTGTTCTTTGGACCCAGTGAAGGTAGTTGTGCAGTGGTCAGCTGTCTTACTGTTTTTTCCTGCTCAACCCTTGTATGGTAGCAGATGCTTTTACTGAAAATGTAAAATTAGATTTCCAGGAACACTTATGCACATGCCTTTGAAATATATTTTCCATGAACATTTTTGCTTTCTGTTCATGGAAAGTGAGCACAACAGGAACAAGGACACAGAGCCACCAAATTAACTGCAAAGCTGGACAGATCAGGCAGTTATTTATATGACCCATGCTGCTTTCCTTTTATTGGCATGTCTGAGAAAAACTGGGGTATTGGTCTTAGTTTTGGGGTAGGGGGGTTAATAACTCTCTGCAGAAGGAGGTCTGGACACTTTGAATTCAATTGAATACAGGAGTGAAAGGGTGGATCTTTGTCCTGGAGGGAGGAAAGTCTTCGCTGTGGATTAGTTGAGGTAAGAGGGTTTTAAAAGGCTACAGCGATGTCTTCATAATGGCTTTGACACAGAAATGTTGCTTTAATTCTTAATTACTCAGATCTCTATTGTAAATCACCAAACAACAGACCCAATGAGTCACAGGCATCCAAATGATGTGGCCCAGTGGTTGTGTTCCCATGAGAGCAGCAAGAAGTGGAGAGGAACATGAGATCTGACGGGGCTAGGTGACCTCAGGTCACTCAGCCCACTTCTGCACACTGACTGCTGCTTGGAAGGAGGTCCTGTTTAGCGTGGTGGGACGTGGGGTCTCCAGAGGGAAGGGAGGAGAAGCTGTGTTTCAGCCTAGGAAGATGAACATCAGAGCTGCAGGGGAAAACAGGAGTCCCGGTCTCCCTCTCATGCTCCTTGTTGGTGGAAGCAGCTCTCTGGACAGCCTTGGTGCATTTGACGCCAGTGTCTTCTACCACCAGCTACCAGTCATGAATGGCACAAGTGGTGAGGGATGCTGGGACCATCCCAGGCAGCAGCAGGAGGACCCATGGGTCCTGTGATGGAGGTGTTGGTGCAACCGGGCTATGAGGTTGTATGTGCTGCTGGACCTTGGGAGAAAGGGGAAGTTGCCTGGGACTACCAGGCTTTTGCCATAGCCTTACTGTTCGTCTTCAAAAGAAAGTGAATAATTTCACTGCACAGAAGCCCTCCTTGGCACATTTTGGGGTTAGTCATAGGCTGTGAAATCCACTGTCAGGTAGCAGAGACAGGGGTTGTGGGGTGCAGCAATGCCCGGTCGTTCTTCAGCACAGATTCTGTTTTGCAAGCCCATAGGCACCCTCCTGGTCTCAGGGTGGATCCATTTCTCTGCGTGCAGGACCCCACAAGGAGCCAACAGTCACTAATTGGATTCAATAACTGGCTTAACACTGTAAATGCAATCAAGTCACTAGCTGCATTCATCCCTCGAGCGAGCAGGATTAGCCAGTTCCTCAGGGCAGGATGTGCCCTTAAACATCGATTCCCTGCGCAGCAGAGCGAGCAAGAGCCAGGCACCCCAGCAGCACCGCTCCTACTGGCTTTGCTGGCTGGTGAATTTGAGGTGCTGTGGACACCTGCTCTGCTTGCCACAGCCACGTGAGCAGGCCAGGGATTTTTTTTTTCCCTTGCTGCGTGCTGGTATTCGGCTTTTTCTTGGCATCCAGCACATGTGGCCTGTACACAGGCTGCTTTGGAGCTCACCACAAAGAGGATGATGTGCCAGCACATGGCTTCTAACATCACTGCTCAGCCTTGCCTGTGAACTGAACTGGCTTTCACCTGGGTTTGTGATCTCTGAGATCATACTTTCAGGTGCATGTTGTTCGTTGGAGGAATAAAATCTCAATAAAAGAATAAAAGCTTCCAGCATTACCAGTTTTTTCCCGTCACGCGAGCCGTTACCAAAGCTGATGAGGAAATCGCAGCAGCTCCTAATTGCACTCTGTAGAAGACCTTGCGTGTCAAGACCATCCTAGTCATTCCCCTGCCTGCTCAAACCCAGTTGCATCATCAAAACAGGACTTGGCTGGAGTGTTAAAGAGAAGCCTTCCCTCTCTTTGCAGAGACGAGCCATGTTCCTCCTGCCTTCCTCATGTGCCAGCACCAGGGGCTGTGCTGGAGCAGGAGCCAGGGAGAGGTCCCCATCCTTGTCTTTCTGCATCTCACCCCTGGGGCCAAGGTGGTGGCTGGTCCAGAAGGGACCACCTTTTGAAAGGACTGGAGTTCTTAAAATTGCAGACAGGTGTCTGCTGGGATTTTCAGAGTGGGTTAACGCATGCAGGTGAGTGGTGCAATTCTAAAGGGCTCCAGACCTTGCTAAATGTCCACCTCTGTTTTTTAAACACTTTCGGAAACCTTAGCTATTTCCTCAGGCCCAATGGGAAGGGCTGAGTTTCGAGATGCCTGGGCAAACTGGTGGTTGTGTCCTGGTGGCTGCGGCGGAGGGAAACAAGAGCTGCCGCTGCAGTATGCTGATCAGCACTGGCGTCTGGCAGGGCAAATACGAGGGATCAGATGTGATTATGGCTGTAGACGTGCCCAGTCAAACTGGAGCAGTACAGACTAGCTCACCTCCTTTCCCCCTGGCTGATAGGCATCAGGAGAGGAACGCACATGCGCACCCGCGCCTGTATGCGTGAATACACACGTACACGCTGTGCTTTGAACTCCCTGCGTTGTGTTCAGAGCCTGAATCAGTGCGATTTCTTGGTACCTCACAAAATTATGTTCCTGGAATTAATAATGACACTCTCAGGAGCTCTTTCTTTGCCTAAATGGCTCGTCAATTGTTACCTATTGTCAGTCCTTCCCGGTAATGAGGGGCTAATAAGGCTTTTCAGGACTCACTAACCGAGAGGGAAACTTTTCCTGGTGGACCCCACTGCTGAGCTCTTCCCTCTCTGCAGGGGCTGAGTGACGGGAGGGGAACCGCAGGCAGGCTGGCTGCCCTTCACTGGAGCCTGGTGGGCAGCAGTCGGCACCCAGTGGTTCCTTTCGGATGGATGGAGGGTAGGAGGGGTGCTGAGTTTTGGTGATGCAGAGCAGAGAAAGGCCCGAAGCGAGGCATTCCATCCCTTTTTCTTGGAGACACGAAGGAGAGCAGGGGTGGGAGCTCGGAGAAGCTATCGGTGGGTTTGAACCCTCGTCTTTGTTTAGAGGATTGACTTTTGGCTGAGCCATCAGGAGTGGTGTGCAGGCATGTACATGCATGGGTATGAGAGAGAGCTTTACTTTTAAGGAGATAAGGGAGGGAATGTCTAATGCTAACTCTCCCATGTGCTGGGGAACAGGTTCTTGCTTCCTCATGTTTAAATTATACTCATGGGAGGAGAAGAGGATGGTTTCTTCAAGAATTAAAGTCCTTGAAGGGATGATGTTGGTACTAAGAGTATTAAAATCTAGCAGGTGGATTGTGTGCATTATTATAAACTAAGATGATCACTGTTTTTTAAATCATTTAATCATTGTTGTTGGTTTATTTGCTTCTGTACTACGATTTTTTTCCTTGTGGTGCAGGGAGAAAGGCCTACATTTTGTTGTTCCTGGATTAAGATCAATAGACTTGTGGGCACTTTCTTCCCACAAAAATTCCCAGATGGAACCCCCCAAAAGTCAGACACTGGAAGAAAAAAAACAGAGAGGCTGGAAGGCACCAGAAGCCAGTGAGCTGGGTCTAGACCAAGTATTTTAACTATGAAGAGCAACTAAGAGGCACAGATGTCTCAGCTCTCTTCCCTCACCCTGTAAATACGACGTGGACTGGGTGGTGAGGTGCACACATGTGCCAGATCCAGAATGTATGGGTGGTGGAAAGCAGTTTACGTACTAAAATGTTCCAAAAATCTGAGTTGTCATTCACGTAACACGTAAGTCACTGTGGTCACTCGAAGCTCCAACGTACATAATATGGGTGTATCCATTTTTGATGTTGCCACAGCCCTCTTCTGGCTAAGGTCTTGTCACAGAATCCCAGATTTATGGATGGAAACAACCCATTAGGTCATCCGAGACGTCCCTCTGCTAATGCAGATTTATTCCCTCCTGTATATTTTCCAGCGCTTGGTCCAGTCTATTGTTCAAATGACTCAAGCGTCCGCTGCTTCCCTTGAGGGACCATTTTGGAGCCTAACAGACCTTGCTGTCAGAATTTCGTTTCCCGTCATATTCCTCCTAAAGGTTCTTCTGCTTAATTTAGTTACTTACTCTTTCTGTAGAACAGTGATGAGGAACAGGACTGTAGAAATAGGACGTTTATTTCTTACTTATTCAGCTAATTCCTGTTATCCCATTTTCGATGGCCCTGCCCAGTCCTGTTCTCCCTGGTGTTTATCACCTCACACTCCTCTCTCGGGAGTGCGGTCCAGCTTCAACTGGGATGGGCCGGTAGGTGCCTCTGGGCTTTGGACGGGGCAGAATGGAGGCATTCTCTGGACAGATACATTTTTTTCCACCTCATTTTCATTCTGAACAAATCCCTTAAGCTTTGGCATGAATGCGGTGCGTCTGCAATGATATTTGAGAGTGAGACTGTTAAATTTGTGTGGAAACTGGAAAGTAACAACCATTGGTAAGGAATTTTGGTGCTTTATTGAAATTTTCTTTAACATTTATCCCCCTTCATTAGTTATAACTAAGTGATGGGAAAGAGAGAAAAGAATGCAAAGTTCAGGTTGGAAGACAAGCCACCAGGAAGTCAGGAAATTAAAAAGGAGTGTAATAATAATGGGGTTTCCCAAATAACATGAACTTGGCGTTATTCCACAGCCCGAGTACTTCGTGTTATAACAAGAACTACTAACTGATCCTTGTTTGCGCAGAACTAGATCCCTCTGCAACCAAGGCATTCAATTTAAGGGGAACAGGAATGTCACGTGTCCCCCCGAGGATGTTTTACATTGTCAAAGTGGTGGAAAAGGCCTCCACGTGGAGGACAGCCATGTCCCTGATGTATAGAGGTTTAACTTTACTAAGTGACAGATGAATAGGAATTTACACTCTGACCCCTTTGCTGGTACATCCGTCCCGTGCGGTCCGTGTCCTCTCTTCCCCAGCAGCTCAGCACCACTCCTGCTCCCCAAGGCAGCTCCCACAGCCCCCTGGGGCGCCAGCCCAATGCTTTTGGTGAGCATGCTTGAAACAAGAGCTCTAAATTGTCTTAGCTTGCAAAAAACAACCCCAAAATGTAGATTTTTTTTAAAAACATTTTTAAACCAGGTCATTTTGCAAAGTTAGCTTAGAGCAGAGCTAGTCAAACACAGAGATGGTCACAGCTGGGTGGAGGGAGCTGTAGGTACAGCAGCACAGAGGAGGGCAGGAGGGCACCGTTTAAGCTAAATCTCCTTCCCAAGGAATTGTAACATGGAAAAATAGCCAGAGTTAAGGTTGCCAGGTCGGTTTTAGCTTCGGGGATTTGTGTGGCTTGTAGGTATTTGCTATAATGTGGGCATCTTAACATTAGTCATTTCAGCATATAGAGCATACTGATACAGTTCAGTATCCATCCGTGACTTATTTTCTAGGCTGCAGGGCTGGAGAATGAAGGATGCTATTGCAAACGCTTCAGGGAACTTGGTGAGGAGTGGGGATGAGGATATACCGTGCTGGGTCTGTCACGACTGAGTGAACAGTCACAGCGCTACATTCTTGATTACGCCAGTGGCACTAAATACAGTAATTAAGGAAGAAGCTTGTGTGAAAAGCTTTAGTTATTGGCTTCGTACATCATCAACCTTTTTCGGTGTTTTCTTTTGTTTCTCTTCTCTGCATGCACTGCAAGCTTTCTGTGTTTCTCCACCTGTGCTCCATAGGTCTCTGCCATCTTGTAACTAAAAGGCCCGAGAAAGGTGAATGGAAAAAGCAAGCTATTGTGGGGAGGGGGGGCTTGGGGGAGCGGGGACAGTTTTCACCACAGATTTGGACCATTTCAGACCTGCAATACAGCAGGTTTATGTCCAGCTGGTCCTGCTTTGTGGGACCGCACGACGTATTTAATTCTCTTCCAGCCTCATTTTTATGTGACCCTGCAGTCCTGGGCTTGCATGTGTTCCTCCCTACAAATCCTAGCAAAGTTTTGTTGTCTCTTTTTTTATCTTATTCTCTCACCTTGTCTTTCTTCCCTTTTCCTTTCATCTAAGAAAAAAAAGGTTTAGCAAAGAGGAAAAAACCCAAACAAAAAATGTTCCTTTGGGGTTTTCTGCTAAATATATCCTAGCATAGATTTGCCCCAGAAGGTTTCAACAAGAAAAACTTTAACTTTGTATGTACGTGTGCACATGCCCACAAAGAAACTAATCCTTTCTAGCACACCACACCAAAGTCATCAGCTAAACAATTTCAGCAGCACTGCCTGGTAAACAAAACTTGTAACCACCAGTCTCCAGCATAGACTTGAGCGAAAAGAAAAAGATTATGCATGACCTGTCTTGGATCAGGCTATGAAGAATGAAGCGGATCTGATTGATGCAACCTCCACGTGAGCGGTGGTGAATATGTATTAGTTCAGCACATTACCCTGTTCATGGTTTTGAGCTTCCCTTTGTCATTACTGCGTGCTTGAAGGTGGTTCGAGATTAGAGCTTTCGTTAGGCTCCTTGGAGATGTTTACTGAAGTACACATGCAAATAGCTTTCTCTCCAACTTTTCAAGGTCACCTGCACAAGCCTTCGCCTCACCTTTCCTAATCTGTTGCTGTCAGCTTTGCGTGGCAGCACTTTGGGCGATGGGGAGGCGTGACACCGCCTGGCTGGAGCCACACGTGCGCGAGCGCAGCGGCCGGACCCAGCTTAGCAGCTCTGCCCAAAACCCACAAGCGCCCGGGGTGGTGGCACCTCGTGTCCTCTGCTGAACACACTGGCGCTGCCACCCCTCACCCGCAGGCTGGCACCTTCCTGCCAAAACCAGTAGTCACAAAGAAATGGTGAGCGGTGCTGCAGGCATCAACCCACCATGCTCCCCTCCTCCTCTCACCCCCCACCAAAATAGCCTCTTGCTTTCAGCAAGTTTGTGCCGGGGCTGCCGGCACATGGCTGTGATTGAGGGGTGCACCTGCGGCCCCTTCCTGCTGGCTCGGCTCCTGGGTGGGCACAGAGGGAAGGTGGGATGGGGCTTCCTGGGCAGCCCGGAGCCAGCCGGCAGTGTGTCTCCCAGCTCCTCAGGGGTCCCAGGGAAGGCAGCGGGGTGCACATGCCCCGCACGAGGCAGAGGGGGCCCTTCCCCAGCGAAGCAGGCTGCTGGGGGAGAGGGAGCCAGCCTTGCTGCCCTCCCTGGGCATGCCACAGCCCCGAAGCCAGGCTGGCTGCGGCCAATGGGGCCAGCACTGGAGGAAAGTCCTAGCAACGAACTGCCTCCGTGCAAGAAAAGACAAAAAAATCAAGCCTCCTCCATAACCCTGAACCAGAACAACAGATCTGGTGTGAGGCTCCTCTCTGGGAGATGTTTTGTGCCCTTCAGAAGGCATTCATTAATGGGGATGAAATATGCAGGCTCGTGCAGATGCCGGCAGCAGGCTTGGACGGCCAAGACCCAGCACGCTCCCCCTGGAGCAGGCACGGGCAGGCGCTTGCCGTGGGCAGAGCGCTGCTCCCCGAGGGCTGCCCATTCCCAGGCAGCAAGGAGGAGAGGGTACGAGCTCTGCCATTCCTATCTCGGAGCTCCTTCCTCGGGCAGACTGCCCGCTGCGGTCAGAGGGTGATTAGTCAGGCTTAGCAGTAATAGTACGCCATTGAAAGAATGAACTTATTTTCCATTTCATTTGTTGCTGCACCTGCAATGACAAAAATTGGTGTACTGAACACCTCAAATAACACACATTTCTCCAGAATACGTTGTCACTTCTGGGAAAACAATGATAAAAATTACAGAGACCTTTCAGGACAACAAGGGCAGCACAAAGACCCCTCCCATGCTGATTTTCTGGCCGTGGTCAGTGCCCAGCATTGCAAGGGGGGGCACAAGTGACTACGGAGACCCACGTGGGGCAGGCTGCTGCCCCCCAGGGCCACATCTGCAGCAGAGGGACTGCAGCCACGAGGCAGGAGATTTCTTCCCTGTTTGACTCCGGATCCTGGTAGCATTACCCCTACCAGCAGCACTGGCTCTGGGGCTCTGAGGTGGGGAGAGGAACAGCTACGAATGCAGCCCGCTGGTGACTTACAGACTTCCACCACGCTCCCCCCTTTCCCATCCTTCTCCTCAGGGGAAGGGTCTCTCTCCCTAGCGTTGTTTCTCCAGGACCTGATAACCGTCATCATGATCTCTGTTTCAGCTGCCCCTGGTCGCCCTGCGGCACTTTGAGGGAGCTGTACTGCTTGTACCCTTCTGGCGGACTTTGCCTCATGGGCTCACGCTACATCTTTTTCCCTGCAGTATCCTCCGTGCTGTTTCTTGTGCCTCAGGTATGTGGGTTGCTTGATCTGACTGAGGCACTGGAGAGAAGTGAGTTGTTCCTCGTGATCTCTAAAGGTCTCTCTCCCGAGTTAATACAGTTACTTAAAGGACTCTGCTATCAGTTTGTTCCGGCCAAAAGCTCAGGAGGTTTTTCTGTTTATTTTCCTGGGCTTCACCATGCAACCACCGAGCATGTATTATCCATCTCCTTTCCTCGGGATGTTTTTATTACTGAGGAATTTGCATGACTATTTTGCGGCGCATTAGTGCCAGACTAGTGGTCCTTTCTGAGGAAAGTCAATTTGATCGTGTGAACTGACTTAACTGGACAGGTCAGCCAAGCAAGGGGAGCAGGTTCTTGGTGAGCACGTTTCTCATATTGCTCTGGTTCAGCTAGAAGACCTGAATACAGTGACTCACAGCAAAGGAGGAAACAAACCCAACTTTGCAATGGGCTACCCATTCAACTTGGGACTGTCTGGAGATCAGCAGAGGGCGAAGAACGCTCTTTATTTTATCTGAATTTGTTCTCTCCACCATCATAAAAGCAGGATCAGAGCAAAAAAACAGGTCTTTTTTTTTTTCTTCCATCACTGCTTATTTCCTTCCTGAAGCGATAATCCTCGGAGCCATCACAACTGGTTGCTATGGAAGTGACTGAAAGCACAAAGAGAGGATTACAGTTTCAGGTGAGAAAACAGCAATGGGCATGGACTAGCTCCTAAAATCCAGTTTGGCTCTGAGAAGCAACACCGCAGAGAGGCATTAGAGGACTCTCCCTGTTTCATTTGCCTTATTTACCTGTTGGTTCCAGCTCCACAACAGCAAAGTGTCAGATTAGAGCTAAATAAGTCACACGTAAATAAATGGGGAGGGGGCTGGAAGGGCTGAGGGGAAGGCTCTGTGGGGTTGCTCCCAGCAATGCAAAAGTGTCCTGGAAATCTGGGCTCCTTTCTCCCGCACTCAGATCTCACCAAAATGGGACCAGTCAGAAACTCCTTCAATCCGGGGGCCGAAGCTGGATCCGGGTTGTTCTGCAGAATTCCTGCAGTGATACAACGACAGACATCCAGTGATGTGTCCTTTTGTCGCTGAAAGTAGGATCTAAAAAATCACGAGATAAACCAAAAGGAGGTGGTTTTATTGAATGAGGACAGTTTATTCCACCAAGGGATGTACCTGCACAAAGATCCCCAAAGGGTGTTTGTGTGAGGGAGGGGGGATGTCCTGACCGAGCCCCGAAGCAGAGCAGCAGCCGCAGAGCCCAGGGCCATGGAGCCGAGGTGTTGGGGACTGAGACGATAGGCAGGAAAGGCAAGCACGGCCAGCTGGCCAGATACAGAGCTCCATTTCTTTCCTTTTAGCACACCCCCGTTAAGCCCCACCAGGCCGCTGCTGTGAGTTAAGGCAGTTTGATGGAGGGAGGGCAGGCTCCACAAGTGTTTGCACGTAGCCCTGCTCAGCAAACATCTCCCTCCGCCACGGCTTTTGCTCACATCACACCCATGCCTGGGGAGCAAAGTGGCACTTTGGATGAGGAGGGGTGCAGGTGGCAGGGCCAAAGTGGCTGGAGCCCCATCTCTGCTCTCGCAGCGTGTGGTTAAGCCCAGGTCTGGGGGGGGGTAAAGCCCAGAGATTATGGCAGAGGTGACTTATATGAGAACTCAGGTTGTCCTTCCTCCTCCCCACGGCTTTGGCCAGGGTCTGTAACACTATACTCGTGTCTAGGTGGAGAATATAGCACGGTTTGGCTAGCTAGGGTCTGAAAATATATTTAAAAAAAAAAAGTCTCTCTGCTGGCACAGCTCAGGGAAACTGTGCTAGAAATAACTGTGCTTATGCATAGCTGTCAAAAACAGGCTGTCGCTGGTGCCGCTTGAACGGGAGCGCAGCCAGGACCTCGCTGCCCGGTGAGAGGAACGGGCCATGTCGGAGGTTTGCCTTTGTCTCCAGACCGAGGATACGTAGATCAAAAGCCAGGGAGGTGTTTTTGCTCCGTGCAGAGGAATTTCCCCACTTGGCGTGTCAGGAGGATCATGTCCCCGCCAGCTCCAGCCTCAGCCACTTGCGGGGCCAAGGTGAGAGAAGGCCACCAAACCCCCACCGCCTTGGACCATAGCAGGAGAGGTAACCCCAGATGAGCCCTGAGAGGGACATTTGGCAGCAAACTGCTAAGTGGATTTTTCCACTTAGACAAACGGCTCTTAATTAGACCAGACAATTTTAGGAACTCGTAGAGGTTGGCCGGCGGTTTTCTTTGGCCAGGAACAGTAGGGCTATCTAGTGAAATACCCGGTCAGAAAAAGCAGCTACAGGGTCTTATGCGGTAAGTTGAAAGGGAAAAAAAACAAAGCAGCCTTGTAGATGTTTGAGTCAGGACATCGTTAACTACACAGACCCAATGACATAGTTAATTAACACTACAGTTGTGAAATACATAATAAAATAAATAAGAATGTATGACATCAATGTAATTGCAGGAAAGCGAAGGCTGCTAGACAACGTCCGTTCACATGTGCAGTTTCAGGCTAAAAGGGAGACCTTTTTTGTCTTCTGGGCCTCCTAAAAAAACCTGCTGCCTCCCCAGAGAGAGCAAAGACGGCTGTGATTGAATCCCAGGGTACTGGCTGTTCCTTATTTCCCAGCGCTGACACACAGTCGTGACGAGGAATTATATATTGCACTCATCACGCCTGCTCTCCAGGCATGATCCCCAAATAATTAATCCTTTTAGCTTGCAGGAGCTGCCATCTGGCCAGTTTCCAATCAACCTGGCCGGTTTTACGACGGAGTTGCCAGTTGCCCGCACTCATGCGGGCATGTATGGCAGCTGCTTGCCTCAGGTGCCTGGGATTTCTTTGTATTTTAAAAATGGTAAGCTTCAGATATGCCACGTGCTGCCCAAACCCAGAGAACATACCAGCCTTTGCCTCAAAGAGCTTACTGTCTGGAGGGAAAAGGAGTGGGAGCCGTACATAATACAGAAAGCAAGACTCAAGCGGACTTCTTTTTTGGTTTGTTTTGTGTTGAAAAACTTACTCTGAATAAAAGGCCCAGAATAAAATCCAGCTGTTTTTTCTCAGTCCTCTTCGTCCTGCAGCACAAACATGGCAATGAAATTAAAAGAGGGGAGAAAATTGTTTTGACACTGCAAGGCTGGAGAAGGGCTGTGAAACCAAATTCAGTTTAAAAGAAGGAAAGTTGTCTGCTCCAACGTGTCTGACCTGCCTTTGGTGTGGTGGGCAACCCTGCAGAAGAGAACTGATGCTCTGGAGCAGCTGTCCCACAGCGGGGACATCTGGAACTTCTTGGAAGGTGATCTCTGGGATCATCCTCAGACCCCACATGGGAGAGGATCCTCTCAGGGCCTTGCAGTGACCTGTGATGAAGCCAGTATGCCCATAAAGAGTGAACGCCTGTATGTTTCTGAAAATAATCTGGCTTACGCAAAGTACTGGGGAGAAACCTTCATCATTTCCCTAAGATCCATACCCTCCCTCTTTGCTGTGCCACTGGTCCTAGGTCAGGCAGAGGGTGGACCTGGCCTTGGATCTCAAGCTGCTCCCTGCTGTGGTCAGTGTGGAGCCACATCTGCTTGGCTTGTCAGGAGAACACCTGCCAGATCAGATCTAGCAGGTGGAAGAACGTTTACTCGGCGAATCTTTCCAGGTCTGAGCTAACAAACTGCTTGGATCCAAGGGAATTTGGGCAGCTGTGCATATGAATAGATAGGCACCTACTGTGCTTTAGCAACAGGATACTGAGGGAATGTAAAAGACAAGGAGCTATGGGGAAGGGTTTCTGAAAATCTCAGAATTGGATTCAAAACCATAAAAAGGCAGCTAAATGCTTTATGAACGTATTCCCAAGTAAGTGTCCTCCATCTGGGGAGGTAACTTGAAAACATGCCGTGGTTCTCCATGGTGCAGTTCTTTTCTGAAAAGGGGCTTTTGATATGAAAATTATGGTTCTGTAGAGACCATTTGGGTGACAACTGAAAATAGATGTGTATTTACGTAGCTGCTTTTCTGGCTCAGCCTAAAATGAGAACCTTTCTTCCTTAGGCCACCTGGCCAGTGTTAAGAACCAAGGTGCTGCTAGTTAGATGAGGCTCCTGGTGACACCTGGAGAAGCCATTATCATCAACACAGACCCTGAGAAGAGCTAGGACAGGGCTTCTGTGGGGGGCTTTAGTAGGCAGTTCTGCTGTGATGCAGGCTGAAGGAGAAATCTCAGCCGACTCTCTCTGGGGTACTTTCCCTCTGCATGGGAAACAAAAAGAAATACCCAAGGCTTTGTTCTCCATTTCATTTTTATGATTACAGTCACCTGATAGCATTAATTCCCATAGGGAGGAGACAAGCAAGCATCTTTACTGATTTGAGTGACTGGGATAGAGGAGCTTTATCAGCATTCGGATTAGCAACTGCTCTGCTATCTGAAGTTTGCTTCTAATTTGAATAGTTGGGGTAGGTGGATAAAGTCTCTGGGTACAGTGAGCTGGATTTTTTTTTCAGTAAACTTTTGTATTTTGATTGAAAACCCTGAAACTTTCAACATTTCAAACTTCTCGGTGGCCAGCAGTCTCTTCTCTGAGTCTGCATCAAAGCTGTTCAACCTAAACTGTCTCAGAAACCAAGTTCTGCTGCTCATGGGCTTCATTTGAAAAGAAACAATGAAAAATGACTCCTCTGAAAAATGACAGGCACACACACTATCATATGGAATTCCTGGTTGCTAAATCCCAAACTACATAGCAGCACTTCATTGGTTTCAGATGAATTGTTTTATAGCTGAATAACAACATTACTCAGCTCATGAACTCTGTTGGAGTTGGGTGGATGCTAGATATCACTTGTATGAGTTGGCTGCAACAGTCTTCCATGAAAAAGATCCTTTATTTTTAAGGTTATAAAGGAATAGGAACTAAAAACTAACTACGAGCATGTGAACACCAGAAGAACAACATCTTCTTCCTAACAAAGCTGTGAACTGGTCAGATTGCTACTGCCATGAACTCTTTTTTCCCTTATAACTTTCAGGTTCATGCTTAGTGAGTCCAGGCGTGCTGTTGAGGGAGCAGGGGACATTTTGGAAAGCAGCCTTAGGAGCTGGGACTGCAGATAGCAGCTCACAGGTGGGACGGTGGAGCTCCTGCCCTGTCCCTGGGGATGGCCAAGCTGTGCACCAGCCCTCCTCTCCAGCTACCTGCCTTGCTCATCCTGCAGCCCACCGCCCAAATCGTCTGCTTCTCCCCCATGGGAAACTTTAATTTGTTACTAAAATGAGCCTCAAGGGTTAATTCTTCCTTGTTTCCATGATTCCTCTTGCACACGTGGGTGTATTACCTCATTTTCCTCCTGCACTCCCTCCTTTTTTCCCAAAGCAGAGTTTTGCTGGCATTTTGGTCCCCTTGCCACAATTCTTGCAGCGTATTTGTTCACCTAAAAGTAAATGCTCTGATAGCAGGAGAAATCCTTTGGCAAGATAACAAAAGAATGAAGGATTAGAGATTTACAGAAAAGAAGGTAAATGATACTTACACAGAGGGCCTCACAAAAATCTGCTTGTTCACCAGCCCAGTGAACTTGCTACCCAAGGCTTTTCTATATGTTTTTTTGGTGTTGTTTTGTTTTGTTTTGTTTTTTAGATTTGTTGGGAGCAAATTTATTTTCTTAAAGCTTTAACAAGCACCTTCAAACTTCCAAATGGCTTATCAGCCCGCTTTGGTGTGACAGATTTCCTCAAAACTACCGATTTTTCTGGGAGAAAGAAGCACTGCGACGTGCAAACCCAGCACAGCAAGAGGAGCAGGTGAGAATATGGCTTTCACAACAGGCAGCTTCTGAACACACAGGCAAGTTGACTAAGGCTGTGATCACTTTTCAGAAAAAAAAAAAAAAAAAAACAACAAACAAAAAACCAAAGTCTCAGGATCTAATGAGATCTCCCTCTCTGCCTAAAGGTAAATGGGTCACTGCTGGATGAGGAGTTTTCGTGGATGAGGAGTTTTCCCACTTGTCTGACAATTGGGTAACTGCTGTGTGCTGGCCCCCTTGCCTTCCCAGGCCTGCTCTTTCTGTAAAAAATATATATTAGGGTGAGGAGGGGAGATTTTCAAGCCCTCTCCTTCTCCTTTTTTGGGCAAACCCACAATCTCTCCCGGTAATCTCAAGCATCAGCTCGCTTCTTGCCCGAGGAGTCCCATGGAAAGCCAAGCTCACGTGTGGCATGGCAAAGAGGAGCTGGAACCTCTTAGCAGCAGATGAGCTGCTTTACCTTTTACATTAAGTAATGAAGACATATAAACAAATTAGCATCGTTGTCGGAGGCTTTTGTGTGTTTTTGTCGAGGCTGGATTCTCCCCGTAAGGACAAGCACAGGCAAAATACCCATGTAGCAGCAGGAACAGACAGCCGTCGCCAAATCCGTCTGAGGGTGTGCCGAGCAATGAGGCGATGGGAGCAGCAGGAAAAAGCAATAAGGAAACGCTGAGGCTAGCGTGCACATATGGGATTAACCGGCCGGTGGCTGAATTTATGTGTCTATGGCTACAACTGTAGCGCGGGGTAGTTGCAACGGTTAGCTGAACGAGTACTGGGTGATTAATGGAGAATGGTCTGTGCAACAGCTTGGGAATATTTATGTAACTGACAATTCCTTATAAATAACTCTCATTATCCTCGAATACTAAGCTACCTTCCTTCAAGCCTAATTGAACGGACATTTCCCCATATAACCACAGGATATTTTCACCCTCTCGTTCTTGGGGGGGGGAACTGAATCAGCATCTTCCACTTCTCCAAAGTGGTTTCTCTAGTTTATATAGTGTCTGGAGGCCATGAGGAGTTTTCCTGGTGAAAATGAAAGAGCGGTTGCTACAACAAACAGCTTGTTCACTTTGCCTACTTATTCGGGTCCTCAGATACACTTTAAATATGAAAGCATGTGGTGCTGATGATGCAAGAGGTCACTAATAATGCTCATACCCATCAATTACAAATGTATAAATAACATGTAAGTAATACATCCTTGATTTGGTAGCTGAACTGCAATAAAGAAAAAACAAGGACAAAACCCTGGTATGAAAAGTTTCAGGAGCTGATTTTACTTTCCTCCAATGTAATCCTTCCACACACACCACTTTGTTCTGAGTCAGCAAAAGTCAAGTTCAGACCAAAGATTGTGTTTCATCTTCAGAGCAAGTTTTTTTCCTATGCCTCTCCTATTTTACATGTTCCCAGTTTGAAACAAAAGTTCTATTTTAAAATTAATATATTTAATATATCAATGCCTTTCCTGAATTTTTTTCCTCTCAATCATTTTTTTTAAATCTGTTTTGTCAAACAGATTCAAGGTTGTAAGGGAGTATTCAAATACATAAATAATAATTATCTCTCCCATCTCTGCTTTTATTATTTATTGTGTTCAAAAAATATTTTGCTCAGCTCTGATCACCAGTTCCTCAAGCCTTCCTAAGTAGCTGGGACCACAGCTGTGGCGGTCTACTCCCAGTGCTGCACCGCGTGCATATGGAGTGCTGTGCCCTTTGGTAGGAGACAAAATAGGAGGCCTGGCCTCACCTTACCTACAGCAAATAATGTCACCCCGAGACCTGACTTTATTGTTGTGATGTGACACTTATGTGGAACTCATCTGATGGAAAGGAAAGGGGAAAAAGAAAAAGTTTTGTTGTTTTTTTTTTTTTTCTATTAAAAGCTTTTAAAAATATATATATTTTTGATGCTTTGGGGGTTTTCAATCAAACACAGAAAACCATCCCCTGAATGTTGACCTTTCAGAAAAGCGCTGATAAGAACAAGCCCTTTTTGCACAGCTGTAATAATTTGGGCCAAAAAAGTGGGGGTTTCCATCCAATTGGAAAAAGTGTGGAGGTTTGTTGACCAGTTATAATTACTGCTGCCTTCCCCCCTCTTCCCCCCCCTCCCCGCACTACGGAGGCAACAGCAACCAGATCAATGCTTTGCAAGCATCAAAACCCATCGCTGCTCCGAACCTCTGGCCTTGGACAACAGCTGTAAAGGGGGAGTCCCAGAGGAAGGTGCTGACTCCTGTTGCAGGCAGGGTAGAGGGTCCCAGGCTGAGAGAGCAATCGAGTGGCGGGCTCGCCCTCGCCAGGCACTGGGGAGAAGTAGGTTGATTGCAGTGACTTGAATTAAGGGGTTATGTAGAGAGAGTGGAAGGCCTCTGAGGCTGGGGAAACCGGGGTCGGTGCAGAAGATCAGTGATTAAACTTCAGAAGTATGTGGGCGTTGGGCTGCCTTTGTCTTGCAGCTGAGTTTCCCCCTCCGCACGAGAGCAAGAGTGCGAAGAGGACTTAGAGAAAAACAAATGGGCGGTGGAGACAAGAGGGGGTGGAAGGCAGTGTCTGTGTTAGGCTTGCGGGAGCAAGGCGAGACGTGGTAAGAAGTAAGTGGGTGCTTCGTAAATTCCCTGCGCATATGTTTTGGGTGGGTTAGTAGCTTGACTCAGCATAGAGGAAAGACAGATTTCCTTCTCAAGAACAGCTTATGAGCTCAGACCAAGCTTTTGATTCACACTTTGAGTGGGTTAGTTTCACAAGCCTTCTAGTGAATCTTTGAAATTGGATAAGAGCAAAACCACAGTAAAAAAAGCTTCTTGCATTTCTGAGCACACAACCGCTGCAGTTTCATTATGATCTAATGTTTCATTGACCAAACCTTGGCCTGGGAAATAGCCGAGAGACGTGGTAAAATACGATCTCTGAAAGACTGATATGTTGAAAACCAAAAAGCTAGAACTGTGAAGCAAAAAATGGGTGGTTTTATAATTAAAGTGTGCCTTTTTTCCCTCTAAATTTATTACCGCTCTGAACCTGAAACTACCAGATATCCTCAAGAGGCAAGACTAAACAGTAGCAAGCACAGTGCCTGTGTACCCCAGGAGTGGAAATGCGATACCAAATCCCTCATCCCTGGCCAATGTGGTCCAGGCTATAAATCACGGCCTCTTCATAGATGGGAGCCACCCGCTAGCTGCCAGTGAGATGTTGGTCACCTCCCAGGCAACCCTTGCGGATGCTGAGAACAGAGCAGATGCGCTGCATGGACCACTTGGCCGTAGCCCGTCGGCACAAAGGACTGCCCAAACTTTAGTGCGACTTGAAGTCTTTCTGCAATCGTTACTGGTGGCCTGTTTCGCAATGGGGACTGGCGCCAGCTACTGCAGTATCAACAGCTTAAATGCAGTCCAGAAAACTTACCCACTGCAGCTCTAGCTTTTTGAATAACAGAAAGCTGAAGCTTTCTGCAGAGGGATCCCTGTTCTGCAGGACAGGGGAGCTGGAAAGCGGCTGCTTCTTGATGCCATCTTGCTGCCAAATGCCCCTGTCTCTGGAAAACCAGTAGCTGCCTTCATGAGTGAGGCACACACTCGATTAGATAAGCTGAGAAAATGATCCTCCTGAGACCTGGTGTCACTGCCAAATGTGTTACTACTACTACTACTTTGGTTGGTCCTTTAAAAACCACTGTTTTAAACTCTCGTGCAATTCCTTCACAGAGCAAGAGCCACCCACACCTCTGCTACCCAGCTGCTGAGGTGAGAAGGGGGGAACCGCAGGATTAAAACAAAAGCTAAACAAGTTTCCAGCCCTTGTGACTGTGACGGGGAAGCTTAGCAATTTGATAGCATGCACCTCAAGGGCTCAGAAATCAGGAGGCAAGGAGATGACCTGGTGTTTGCTGTCTTCTAATATTTCCTAGGTTTTGAACCAACAAGGAGCCTTGCCTATAATTTTGCAGTATTGATCAGCTGTTTTAAAGTGTGTGAAGAGCTTTAGAAAGTGGCTTAACCAGCCAACAAACTGCATGCATATCTGAAGAAATAATAAAATAAATGAAGAGTGTGCCTCTAATGCCCATCTTGAGGCAAAATAACATTAAAAAAAGAAAGTCTGCAAGACTGAAGTAATGTGTACAGGAATTCTGTTGTTGTTTTTTTGTTCCTACGCACATGCCATTGGTGTGAGGTAGTGTTTGTACTTCACTCACGGTGGCTGGGAACGTCACCGTCTGGCACCGAACAGGTAATATATTCAGGACAGCTTAAGGTGGTGGCACAAGGCTGCGCTTGTTTTTCTCTCCTTTTTGATTAAGCATGTTCATTTTGCACCAAGGTCATAGTCTGTGTGGGAGGACTCGGGGAGAGAAAGAAATATTAAAGGGGAAAAGAATGTGCAATAAAAGATGGAAATTAAAAAGTCCTGGTAACAGCATGCAGCACAGTACTTGTTGGAGGAGCTGATTCAGTGCCTGGCGAGTCCGGGAGCTCTGTGCTGCTCCTCCAGCCCCTCGTGCCCCTGTGGCAAAGTGCTGGGGCACACAGAGGCTGCAGAGGCTTATGGCCTGGGTCAGTTCGCCACGTGTGAGCCATTTCGTGGCTAGCTGCCTGCCCTCCCTGGCTACCCCTGCCGAAAGCCAGGTGCTTTCAGACCTTGGAGGATGAAGGCTTTCAGGGTGGTGTGGGGAAGAGCTAGGAATGTCGGTACAAAGTGCTGCCATGGGCTGGGCTCCATTTGTGTTTCCCGGCTGCTTTTTGCATTCAAAATTGGGGTATCAGGTGAAGCTTGTCGGAGCTAACCCAAGTGGGGGGTGCAGTGCTGGGGTCAATGTCCATGCTATTGCCCCCACCCCATTTGCAGCCCCCTCATTGACTCCCTACGACATGGGAGTCCATACCCTTAGTGTCTGAAACTTGTAGAACTGTATGTGGGGTTTTTAACAGCTTAGTAAAAGGCTTGCTTCCTGCTGTTGTGACATTATTTGCTTATTTAAAGAGTACAGACCATGAAAGAAACATAGGAAGCTGAGGACACTTGCCATCACAGAAATGCTACCTCACTGAAAGGGAAGTAATTTTTAGTCAGACTAAAGTTTACCATACTTCAGTTAACAGAGCCAAATGTGACTCAAGTACCAGAGACAGCTGGGGTAAAAAGACAAACTAACCTCAGCCCATGTAGTAAGGATTCAGCTCCTTTGTTGCTGATGTTAAAGCCCGTGGGAGCTCTCTCTCAAGCCAAGCCCCTTGAGGTTTTTTTACCAGGCTGACCGCTGACAAGATGTGAAGAGGAAGCTGGGGCATTCCTGATAATGTTAAGGTAAAACAAACAAGTGGTGTAATAAACAAAAAGAAAAAAAAACACAACCTTTCAGGACTACTTCATAAATCATAAAAATATGGCTCCCTTAGGCATGTCCCAACACATTCTTAATTTTTCTGCCACGATTATTTCTTTTCCTTTTTATGGCTAGGCCTCAGGGACTCGCCTGGAAAGATTAGACACGATTTGTACACAAATGCATAAGAAGTTATTGGCCATGGGGAACACTAAATAGTCACTAAACAAGCCTTCCCTCCTACCTTCTCTCCTCCACAAACCCATGCTCTAGCAGATGAACGCACCTCAGCCCAGGAGCCAAAAATGCTCTGAGCTTCCAGAAATGTAGGAAAAAGAGAGCAAGTCTTCAGTCCCCAGGGGATCCTAGGAGGTGGATGATGCTCCATGCTACAGAAAAAGGAAGGATGAGAGCCTTGTCCTCTCCCCAGTCTGACTGGAGGGAGACATACTTTCCTTATTCTACATCTAATAACCAGTTTATCCTTGAGCACAGAAGCAAGGGACAGTAGCCTTTCAAGACTCTGAAAGGCTTTCAAAACCATGAAAAGATGCAGGTTTTCCAGCCCTATGCCCTGTCTTGAGCTGTATCCCCCAGTGTGAGGAGGTGAGGCGTGGAAGGGGCCTGGGAGGAGAGGTGTTTTCCAGGCTGTCGCAGCCAGTCATCAGAAACATGTGATCATTTAAACTGCAAACATCAGGTGCTCACAAATACAATCAGTGAATGGCAATTAAGTTTCTTTGGTTGAAACCTGGAGGTAGGCTAAGAAATTTGTATCTAAGAGGGATTTTGTAAAGCACAGATCATTGGTGTAAAACATGCTAGAGTTTTAGGGTCTTGACTTTTTATGAGATTTGCAATATATGATGGTTTCAGTTACTGAAATGAGATGAGCCTGTTGTGCTATAGTCAGTATTTCTGCTGCTTCTGTGTTCAAAACTGGAAAGGTATGTGGAGGAGAAAAAAAGATTAAAGGTGAAACAACTCTGAACAGGATGAGAAAGGATCATTTAAGTTTTGGGTGTAGTTTCACGTTGTTCTTTATTTTATCTGAACCGGTTGTCCCACCCCTAATTACAACAGTATTAAGTCATTTCTGGGTGTGGACATTTGAAATTCTTAAGTGGGCAAAAATTTTCAGCTATGTAATATACTTAAGGTGTGTATCAGTGGACCACTTTAAATGGTCCAGTGTCGTCCTGCGGGCTTCTTCACCAGCTTCTGACCCTGTGTTTGCTGTAGCTGTAGTACAGAAAGGGTCACGTCATTCCTTTGTACTGAACCTGAGTCTTAGCACCACAGAGGGCCGTGTTCTCCCAGCCACAACTCTCATGCTCAGATAAAGCTCTTGGGCTCTAACGCAGCCCTACAGAAGGATCGAAGGGATCCCACTGCATTTTCATTGAGAGTTCACAGTGTTTGGTTTTTTTTCTCTTCAGATTTATTCAAATTGCACTGCTGGCAATCTTTTCCGTCGTCTTCTCTGTGGGTTTTTCTCAAGCCAGGTAAAAATTTCAGTTCGCAGAGCAGATGGTGCAGCGAGACACTTGGCTTTGACTCACCAGTGGCTTTTATCTTGTATCTTAGGATCTGTTGTAAATCACAGTGCATGAGAGACAGCAATTATAGTACAGTTGTGCATGAAGCCTACTCTGGATAATTTGATAGCTTGTTAACAACCAGCAGACTAATTTGGCTTCGAAACACAGAGTTTCTGCCTCTTCTGACTCCATGAAGACTAGTAACATTTGGAAAGCTTTCCCAACAAGCCCAGGTAACATTCTGCTGCTTTTCAAAGTATACGTTATTACCAGCTAGACGGATATTTACAAACTTACCATAAAATACAAACATTCATTGGAACTGGATTGAAAGCCAAGAACAACCGACGCATCATCCAACAGCACAGGCTACCGTGCTGGCTTTCATTGGATGTGCACGGAAAGCCTCAAAAGCTTAAATTCTCGGTTTGTTATGCTAAGCATCCCAAACTTAGATGCACACCTATGACTGACTTACTTAAACTATTTCAGTCTAGTGTGTCAGCTAGAGAACTCAGTAAGAGAGGGAAATATGCCATGGTCAAAAACTAATGTGTGCTCTCACTGGCTAGGCTGGAAAGTGCCAAGAACAGCTATGCCCTTCTGCACCAGGACCTGGAAGCACAAAGGTGCTGTGCAGTTTTCCCTTTTCAAGTTACTTGACCAATCTTCTCATGGAAGCTCCTTAAAATTGGCTAGGTTTGGTCTTGTTCTTCATTCTTCTGAACTGATTTGCCTGTGGATGGGCTAATGTTGGAAACAAGGCATGAGAATTGCCTTTTCTTTTAGCCTTAGCTATTAAGAAACGTGGACATTTCAGAGCTCTCATTTACACCTCTAGGGAGCCAACTTTGCAGCAGCCGGGGGTATGCGTACACAGTATATTGCAGTGCTGTGTGGGAAGTCTCTGGGAGAACCCCAGGTTCGGGAGAGGTGTAGCCTTGTCAACACCATGTGGTATCAGGGCAAAACCTCTGTACTAAAGCATGCATTTACGCCCTCAAAGTCAAGCCCAGCTGCATGGCTCAGGTCTGAGTTGAGCTCATGCAGTTTGAGTAGAAACCCGCATAGCTTTGCAGCCCCTGCCTGCTGAAAGTCTGGAGGCTGAGCTGGGTGGAGAGCAGATTTGAACTGGGGCTCCCTCTTTGCACGGCATACTTCCCTGTTCAGAGGGACAGGGATGAAATTCTAGCCTCGAGATGGAGATACGCACATGGGACGGGATGGGAGTGCTCATCTCTGATTAAGTGGAGGTTTTAAGTTGTCATGCAAAGTGAAACGTTGTCAGCAGGAGAAACTGAACTCCACCCTTCTTGCTCCCTTTGCTCTTGAGTGTCATCTCATACGTTCAGGACAGTCATCTAAAGGACACAGGTGGGGGGTCAGACTCCTTTGCATGGAGAAAGGGAAAATATCGGATCTCCTGCATCCTGGATGAATGATCTGACTGCTGAGCTATTAGATAAGGGAGCATGCCTACTCCTCAAGCATCCCAGGAAACCAGTTCTTCATTTCCTTTGCTTGTTTTACCAGCGCCCCAAAAGAAAAATGTTTTATCTGGGACAAATGGAATATTGATGTTCATCATCCAGCAATTCCTCTGGCTTACAGCATTGCAGGAAAATTGAAAACACAGCGTGATCTGAACCCTTTCCTCTAATTTTTTTCCTTGGTCATCAGACTAGGGAAAAAAAAGCTTATTTACACATTTAAAAGGTAAATAGGAAGTCTTGTGCTCTAAGTACTGAATAAATAATCCTGCAGAAATACTAAAAATGATCAAAGAATAAGTGAAACTTTTAGCTTTCTTTATGCACCCTTTTCCCACCTTTTTTTGCTTACAAACTGTTTGTGTTAGTTAAGTTCTGCAAATGTATTTTTCAAGGATACCCTTTGGTATCCTTGGTGCCTTTGAATACTTGGTGCCAAACACCCGATAATTTAGTCCTGTGATCCAGACTGGCATCATTAGCAGAGGTACTGGGCTCAAGGTTGCACTGTGTGTTACATAGGCCTATAAGAAAACAAATCTGGCAGGTGGGAGGGTTTGAGAGTACCTAGAGGTGATACAATATGCTGCTTCCAAAATGCTTGATGTTGATTCTTCTATTCAAAAAAAGAATCTGCAATAGCTGCTCCTATTAAAGAGAAAGCACAGCAACTTCATAAAGGAGACAGAAACACGGACAACTAATTGTGGTAAACTCCTTGCTGTTAAAATAAATAGAGAGGTTTGAGGTTTGTGGGACTCACACTTCACAGGATTTTTCTGGGAAAAGGCTCATCAAGGACAGCACACATTAGAAGTCCGAGAGCTCTTTTTTGTTATGGCAACAAGAACAACAGCAACATATAAACACAAGCCCCAGATAAACTAGAAAGGTTATCTTTCTTTTAAAAGCCATCCTTGCCGTAGATCAAGGCTCATAAACAGTTTGCACACTTCCCAAAGGCAGGAAATCCTACTGTCATGTGCTCGTGAATAGCAATGTCTGTTTGCTATGTACCTGCTGCCTTTGCGTGCCTCTAAGTGAGCACGGCACTGATCTTGCTTGGAGAAAGCGTATCTCTGAGCAGTAGGTCAAAGCAACAGCCACTTGTCCATACAGGCGTGCCCCCGTGCTAAATGTATTTTAAGCTGGAAAATGTTGAGGATTCTCCTAAGCACAGACAAAGACACCTCAGGAGCCAGAGGCTTTCAGTAGAGTTCAAACCATACTTAGGTGTCTACAGAAGGGCCAGATTTTCAGGCTATTGTGCCTGTGGCCAAAGAGGTAATTTCTGCAAACAGGCAAAATGCTTTAGAAAACCCAGTTCATATTTTTTAGTGCTGAGACGGGATGAGAGTTGCTGGAAATCCTGACACAACTGAGGCTTGGTCTCCCTTTGAACATCTGGTCCCTTAGTTTTTGTCAGTCCCTCTGTAGTGAGTTGAAGTAAATCATACCACCACTGGGGCTTTCAGACTGGTATTTTCTGTAGTATGTCTATATATGAACACCTTGGCATGCTCTCCAAGTAGCCACATGCCTTGATATAACAGCTACACATTATTTTTCATTAGAAAACCCAAAGAAAGGAAATGGTGCTGCAGTGCAGCCTGGTTGAATGGTATGATGCTTGCCTGGCCAGTGAGAACTCTGTTCACTAGAGGTATTCGGCTAAGGTGTACAAATAACATTATCAAATGAAAGAAGGCCAGGATATAGTAGATTATAGCAGGGGGGAAAAGTCCTGGGTAATACAGGTTCTGGGAAATGTTGAGTCCAGACACCTGAAAGGCTCTCCATGGAACCAACCAACGCCTGGCCTCATGTGGAGCCAGCTCTGATCAGTTCAACAAGACCTTCCCCCCTTGTGTCCTCTGAATTGCACTCAAAGGGTGCTTCCCAAGGCCCTGGGAGAGGGCTCATCAGCTGGAGCCCCGCATCCACACTGCCTGCCCTCTTAAGGAGCCAACACCATAAGGCGAGGGAAATGGCATGATGGTCGTTGTCTAAAGCGCGCCATCGTGCTTCCTTTCTAGAGGCACGGAGGTTTCAGCTGCTGTGCCCTGCTTCCTGCCTTCTTGGGGCTGACCTGCATTTTGATCCGGGGAAAAAAGTCCCTAGGGATGAGGGCAAGGGGAGGGAGAGCCCAGATGGTCACGTTCAAAAGCACTCAGAAATGAAAGGTTCCCCCTCCTCTTTCTTACTGGCTGTTCTCTGCAGCTGGCTCCCCATCACACTGCCTTTGTCCTGCCCTCCCCCAGCATTGCGAGAGGATGCAGTGAAAGGAGTTCCCCGAAGCGCTGGGGTTTCACTGTGCTCGTGAATCACACTGCTTTTTTCTCTCAGTGACGTACCGGTGCATGTCAGAAAGCTCAGCCAGCCTTTGCTTTCTGCCTTAAAGGTTATTCAGCGGCACGGAGGGATTCCCTTAAATGACTGCTAGAAGTCTCAGTTCGCAAATCTTGAAGTGTGAAGGCTTTTTTCCATTCCTTTCTGAAAGAGGAGATTTGTGTTACTGTCGCCATTGAGTCTCTGTCCTTTCCCAGTTGAGCCTGTGACTGCCCAGCCTCCCAAAGCAAGGAGACACAGGTCTGTCAACTGCGTCACCAGATTTTTCCAAGGAAAGCCTAGATGCAGCAAAAGGTGACCCTGAAGACAATTCTCTCTGCCTGTATGATCTCTTTTTAATCAAACAAATGTGACTCAGTCTCTTACAAAAGGTCTTTAACAGGCATTTGGGGACACTGCTGATGGGGTGTATCTCATCCAGCTGCAAGTGCCTGCAGACAGCTCTGCACCAGTCGCTCTGGGCTCCCTTTATCATCAGTGAGGAGAAGCAGGAGTTCCCACGGTGTGAGTCATCTGACCTCTTTTAGACATGAGGATGAGACGAACTGTGTCCCACAAATGCCCACTTCTCCCTATTTTCCATAAGCAGCTAACTCAGGTGTAAACATCCGCTTTAGATGTTTGCTCCCTATTTGTTCCCAAACACAGATGCTTTCAAAGGAAATAGGAATTTCCTCCTCCTCTCTCTCCTCTCTCCCTTTTTTAAAACGACTTCTCATCTACTGTTGTTTTGGAAAATCTCTGGGTCACCAGATGAATTCCACCCTGTGATACTGACGGGACTAACGCTCTGCCTTTCTCCCCTCACTGGTGTGACATAAAAAAACAAATCTGGGTGACTGGTCGCCATTCGCTTCCTTGGCATTCTTTGAAGAAGTGGATGATGGAGTCTTGACGCAATAGCTATGTTTCAGCTGGGAAAAAAATGTTGCTTGCCTTAAAGAATTTTGTCTGTTTGACACCCTGAATATGTATTTATATTCTGTTACAGATTAGGGCACTGTAGGCACTGTACGAAAATAAATCACAGATATCACTGTTTGCCAGTTGCTCTGCTCCTTCCTATCCTCATATCTGTAGCAGACAGATGGATCCTTGTTTGGGAGCCTGGTGAGCTTTAGGACAGGGTTTTCATCTTGTATTTACTCATTATTATGGCCATGATTCAGTGACACATTTGTGTGCCTGGCCCTAACCAAAGTGGGCTACTCATGAACTAACCCTTAATCAAGGGTTACTCATGAACGTGAGATCAGGCATGTGCTTGGGAACCCTGTTGAATCAGGACCACTATGCTATTCTCTTTTCCCTACTGCTTACTTATTGTCAGTGTTTCTGTTCCCCACAGTTGGTGAGAATGACATGTCCTTGCTTTCAGTCAGAAATGATATCACCCGCCCTTAGCAATGTTATTCTCTTTCCTGCTGAGCTTAGGCAATACTGTAACATGCCTAAACAGTGCATCCACAACAAGGAATGGCATCATCTTGCTTTCAAAACAAACCTGTGGTGGGTGGAAGTAGCTGTGCCGAATGATGCTGGCCTGGTTGATAACGATCAGTGAAGAAACTTCTTCAGCTATTCAGTCATTCACCTCTGGTCACCCTCATTTTAAAAAGAGTGGGAGCTGGTTGTACTCTCTGTCTTCATACCACCAAGACAAAGGAGAACTGCTGATATTTTTATATTCTTTAGTCAAATGTCCATTTAAATGGGTCAGTGTTAATGAACTGGGGGAAAAAGAGGGGCATTTCTACACCACCTGATGTGGTTGTACCTAATCTGTCTGCTCAGTTTACCTTTGTGTCTGCCCTTAATGCAAATCTACCTGCTCCTGTGAACAACAAAAACCACAAAACACCTGCCTGTAGCCTGTCCTGTGCACATACATACGTGGTATTTCCTTCCTGAGCTAAAAGGATATCTGAGTAAGGGGAGGAGCACTCGGTTTGAGGTAAACAGTTTAGGTGAGTTTTGCTGTCTTATCTTGTACATGTGTCCAGTTTTTCAGAACTGTGTGAGAATGATTTCAGAGACACCATCAGCACATCATGTCACTGCCTGGGTGGTAGGTAACATCATAAAGGAACATACATATGGGTTATGGGATGTGTTTTTCCCCCCTTCCTGTGGAAAACCCACTCACATTATGAACCTTCTCATGAATTGCATGTAAAGAGGGGGCCAGGCAGGTGAAGAGGGGAAACTGGACAAGAAGATGGTAAGTGAGAGCTGTAAAGAGAGCAGAGTGAGGCCTGGGAGAAAGCAGGGGAGATAAGGTGGGGGAACATGAGCAGGGGAGTAAAGGGTACAGGGATTAGGAAGCTGAGTTTGTGGAGGGAAGGCAGAAAGGCTGGTCTGACTCAGAGAAAGGATGGACGAGGGGATGTCTAGGCAGTGAGGTGGAGATGGGATCACAGGGAGAGAGCTGAAGTTTTCCCCAAGACTTTGAGGGAAAAGGCTGAGGAGAGGTGAGGACCAATTCTGTAAAGTACAGAGAGTTATCCAAGGAAGCAGGGATTTAGACTCTGGTGTTGTAGGATCTTCAGTGGCACATGGGTGGCAGGGCCCATTGGTAACAGAAAGGTTGGCTTGTGTCCTGGAGCGGGCAAGGCTAAATAGAAGCTGAAGGGTCAAAAGGAGACCATAATCAAAGAGTAGGAACTAGGTGCTGGCTGGCTGGAGACAGGGCTTGGGCATGGGGCAGCAGACTGGTGCCTGGCAGAGCAGTTGAAGGCACGTGGTGTGGATTGTGTCCTGCCTGGTGATTTGAGTGGCTGGTCCTCAGCTGTCTGAGCTTGTTAGACCTTAGATGCTAGAGAGACTGAGTGCAGCCAACTGCAAGGCTGGGGAAAGGCTGGCTGGAATGACGAGGACTCCAGCTCATCACAGGAGAGGATAGCCAGGCAGCTAAGAGGGAGAACAACATGGGACTGGAACAAAGATGCTTGCTGACCTCCTATTCTTCTTCCCAACTCCAGGATGTCAAACTTCCAGAGAGCATACCAAAAAGCACATACTGCCTTGAGAAAATACCACTTCTGAACACAGCCAACACAGCCTCCGGAAAAGTGCTGGCTAATGTCATGTTTCTGGTTATGTATAAATTGGTACCAAGGATGCATAAAATACATATAAGTGTATCTTGCAGTGTATCTTACAGTGTATCTTAAAGTACATATACGTGCATTATTTCTCTTGAAGAAACCAGTCTGAATCTCAAACATCTTTTGTCTAAGATGATATTTTAGTGACTGAACTCTGTTGCAGCCTATTCTGCAAAGCTCTTGTTATGACAGTAAAAAATGTGGCTGAAACCAAGCAGTAATCAGCTGTTCCCTTAGTTTGGCTACAAGTGGAAGCATTGGGATTTGACTAGTAGACATGCTGCGGGTTTCTTGATTCAGCTGAACTTGGTGGTTTCTGTCCTTAAAGATACTGAGCGCTGTATAATACTGAGTACTGGGGAGGCTCAGGCTCTGAGAGTTTCACACTCCCAGTTTCAGTACCAAAAATGGTATACTTATTCATTTTCTCTCTTGCCTCAGTTTTCCACCTTTAAATGGATTTTGTGAAGCTGCATGAACCCCCACAGCAAATACCCTGATACATTAATGATGAGGAGTTTGGAAAAAGCTGTGAAATAATCATTTTCCGAGCAGGGCTGGAGCAGCGTGCAGCACACAAAGCCTGCAGCCATATGTCAGTGGCTACAGAATAGGCCAGAGACTAAATAGCAGCGCGCTGCCCATCTTGTGTGCTGAGTGAGGTAAGACGTTGTGGAGCAGGCAATTAGAGATTATTTCCCAATGCAGACACACAAGGACGATGAAGTAAGGCTGCACAGGTGGCCTTAATCATAGCATTTCCTAACTTTGGACTCTGCACCTCCATTAACATTGTTTTTAAGGGGCATATTATGTGCTGTAAGGAACTGATTCTGAGGAACATACGTCAGCTGTACAAGCAAGATTTCTCTGGTAAGGGGGGAGGCTTTGCATGAAGGACCACTCTGCAGATGCGCCTTATGCAGGCAAGCCTACAGGCACTTCCATAGGAAGGCCTCACATCAGGTGCCCTTCAGGACATAAGTTAAGGAGAGGGAAAGGACTTGTTTTCGAAGAAGATGGAACCATCTCCCCATTGCGTTTTCATCTGTCAGAGCCCTGAGGGCCCTGACAATCCTTAATGGCCCTGACCAGTCTCACCTGGGCCTTCCCCCACACCCTGGCCATGGGCCCCAGAGCCCCATTTCAGCTTGGCCTGGGGCTTTCAGTCCCCTCCTGACCTATGATTTAGGTGTGGCTGTCTCCAGTCCCGTCTCTTGGATGGCCTAAGGTCTGTGCTGTAGGCAGCTTGTCTCCAGCCCTGTCCTCAGCCTTGTCCCCTTCAGCTCATGACTGGGCCCCGTGGATGGACCCGGCTCTGGCTCACGCCCTTGCTCTGTTGGGGGCTGTCAACGGACCACCATAACCTCCCAGGTCTGTCTGCCATGTTTGGATCCTGCAGGACGGTGCCTGTCATCAAGGGCATGGCCAATGCTGGGATTACCCTTGCACCCAGCTACCCAGCCTCTAGGGAGCAGCCAGCCCTCTCTGCATCCTGATATCCTCTATCGAAATGGGAGGTGACACAAAACTCCTCTGAGTTTTATTACGGGCTCTTTGAAACTCCGTCTTCAAGCAGAGCTCTGCTTGTCCTGGTACCCTCTGAGCAAACCTTTTCATGCAGGTTGGGGTAGCTGGGACATCCTTACCCTTGTCAGGAGAAGACGACAGAGGAACCCTTCTCTGCTTCACTAGCTGGATGGTGCTATTCTTTTGCTATGATCCAGGCCCCTGCTTTGCCATCTGCCCTGGAGGCTTTGCTGCTAGGAGGCAAAAGGCTTTGCAAAGTTCTCCATGAGAGTTTGAGAGAGCTGCTGACCATGCTGAGAAGGTGTATCAGGCAGGCCATGCACAATGTCTGCCTGTTTGCCAGTTTTCCTGCTCACTGGGCATAAAAGTGCGCGTCAATATGTAACTTGGGGTAATGGTTTCAGATGACACTGAGAGCAGCAAAGAAACATCCCACACAAAACTCTGTGTGTGGGAGCAGAGTGGTTTTGGAGGGGAAGGGGGAGGTTTGGGCTGAAAATCCAACCTGCCCAGTTACAGCTATTTTGATCCTGCTGAGTCAAAATAGATTCAGGTTCTTGGAGGTTTAGAAATACAGACTAACTAGTTTTCTTTTCTACAGGTCTCTCCCCCTTTTCCAGGTTAATCTGCAGGAGCAGAAAGCGTATGAGAAGTTTTCCCGGGGATAGTCTCAAATTGCTCTGATCTAAAAAAGAGTATTGGGACTCTCATAAGAGACACCACAGTCCCTTGTGACGTGAAGCCCTTGTGGGCAGCAGAAAAAGGGTTTTGACCGTTCTTGGAAAAGGACAGAACTTGGTGGAAGTGGGCTCGGGAATTTTCAATAAAATTAAGCCTTGGAGATTTCATTCCAAGATAATTCCAAACGTGCTGCCACCTGACTGGCTCTGTCTTGCACTGTCTCCCCTCCTCTCGCCCCTTCCACCTGCCCTGCATCTGTGCACTCTCATTCATCAATCACTGCTCCTCATCTAATCGAAGCCTCCGGCATGGCCGCAGACCAGATGGCATCTATCCTTCTGGCGTAGTGCCAGTAAAGCCATGGAACTTGCCAGGTTGCATTAGCTGCCTGTGTCTACTTAACTTTCTTTCACATTTTTGTGATAGTGCATCACGCAGATTATTATTTTGTCTTTTTCTCTATCTTTTCCAGAGCAATAATTTAGGTCCAGCCCTTACGGATCTTCTTGGCTCATTGCTTTAGTCCTGTCAGTCCCTTTACTGGACCCCATCACACACTGGATTGTGAGCCCCTGATGAAAAAAACTGGGTCCTTATAAAGCTCCTGGCAAGGTGACCCCCCCTTATCCTGAGGTGTAGGCAAATGCCAGCATAAGACAAACAAGGGGAAAATAAGGTTGACTTCAAAAAGTCCTTGAAGCCCGTTCTTACAGCAATTCATTAGTATACGCCAGTGTAAGGTGACACTGTCAGCCTGCTTTGCTTTGTGTTAGTGGCAAATTTGGTGATGGTTCCTCGTTCTTGTGATGAATCCTGAATCTTGTGATATTTGTTGCTTTCTAAATGCCTGGATGTTTGTGGTCACATGAGAATCTGAGCCATCAATTTTTATGCTGTTTCTAGGTCTCATGGTTGCAGGGAGATGGTTAAGCCCCTCCTGGGGAACCTGAAGACAAAGATATCAGAAGGCTAATAGACCTCCATGTAAGCTGAGGTTTCTCTGTTTGCCTATTTTCTTGTCCTTTTCAAAGCACAACGTTTAAGTTGCTCTTCAATCCAGTGTCATGATTTGGGGAAGCCTGAATCATGAACTTCTAAGCATGTGAGATTGGTTATATTTTATTTAGATTGCAGCTCTGTTTGCCTGTATGTCCTCTTCAGTCTTGCTCTCTATCCTGACATCAGACCACAAGTGTTTTTCCTCAGGCACAGTGAGTACAGCAGTTGGATGGGAAACTGGTAAGCAGTCAGCACACTCCTCACCTTTTCTCACCCAAGGTTTTCTAGGGAAAGAACTGCTCCACACCAAGGTTTCAGACAGCTTTGGAAAGTACCATGCTGACGTTCTGCTAAGGTTGCCCTCCTCTCAAGCAACATTGGATTTCCCCACACTCTGCTCCCTGCCCCAAATTCTAGCTCTCCCAAACATGGAAACTGGGAAATAATGGAAAAAATGAGGCAGCCTGTCCTTTCAGAAGACATTTTATAATGTCACTATGTTTCCCTGCTCACAGCCCGTAGGTGATGTTGATGGTGTTTACAGGAAATGCCATGAGTAATTTGCAAAGCGAAAGCGGCTTACTATCAGGTCAGGGCTTGTCTGACTGGAAAGTGCCGTGGTGCTGCGTGGTACCGGGCTCACGGGCTGGGCTAGCTGCCACCCCAGCTGCGTGCCATGTTGCCAGCTTAGAGAAGCCAGGGTGGGTGGGGAGCAAGGCCTGGGGAGAAGGTTGTGCAATGCTTCTTCCAGTACTGTCATAGAAAAGCAAGGGCAGCTTGCAGGCAGTGTGACCCTGTCAGAAAGGCCCAGCTTAGGAGTTGCAACCTTACTGGAGGAAGCCATTTGTAGAGCCTTCTTCACCTTATCCTCTTGTATATTCACTGCAGGATGCAGCACAGCACCAAAGCCTTTTTCGTCTCCCTGTCTCAGCTCAACAGCATGCACCAGTTACCTCCTGTAGGACTTTAAGTGCCTCCATCTGTCCCAACAAATTCCCTTCCTCAGTGTAAGACCTTGAATTTCTGCTACCTGCGCCATGCTCTGTACTGTTGGAACTGCTCCTAGTTTAAAGGAATCAAGCAACAGCCCTCCACTACTCCGCACCTGGGGCTCTAGCCTAAGGAAAGGCTGAAAATTCCTGCAAAGATATGAGGAAGATCCAGCTCTGGTCCCAGTTGAGCTCAGCTGCAAAACTCTGAGGGACTTCCCTACACCGAGTCTCCTCTCTAGTGGCTAATACTTGCCTGTGTGTCCTGGACAAGTCTGTGTATCGTGCTTTGTTGCAGACCCAGCTGGCTACCCAGGCATGCCTTCCCCACACAAGCTTCTTGTACACCACCTGCTGCTCCTCCCTGCTCTCAGGGCTCCTGCCAGCTCCTCTCACCAAAGCCACTTCTGCTCCCTGCTTCTCCCATCCCACACCCAGTGCCTCTTTATTTCTGCTCATCTGGCAGCTTCATATGCTCATCTTCCTCTCTCTCTTCCTTTCATTTTCTTCCCTCTCAATATCAGGATGCTTTATCTATCCCTCCATTTTTACATGAAGGGTGTTTAGGCTTTCCTCATGTCTTCTCTGTCTTCTGCCCCCTTCATTCTGCAATTCCCTGGGGATTAGGCAAGAGAGCTCAAATGCCTCAGCAGAAAACGGTGATATGGAGGTGAAAAAATTCCCCAACATGATTAAGAGGATGTCTACACTGGAGTCAGGATAGTCTGGATAATGCATGTACCAACATGGCAAAGGGTGGGGATGATACAAGCTTTCGGGTGGGGGGGGCAAGTCTGCTGCCCAGCTGTGTGCCTGGGGTCCTGGGCTGGCTGGCGTAGGAGGATCCATCTTCCCTGTTGCAGCACTTAAGCTGTGGAGTTGATGGTAACTTCTCAAGCCTTACAATAAGGTCTGCAATCTGAATGCACTTGGCACAGGGAGGGCTTTAAAGGTGCAGGGAGAGGCCCTCTACCACACAGGAGTTACTTGAACAGCCTCAGCTGAACAGTGAAACACCAAAGGAGCAGGGCCCCTAGGAAGGAGCCTTGGGAGTCCTCCCCTGAGCCCAGACCCCTCACACCCCTGAAGCTTGCCACTTCTTCCAGGGCTTGGGTCTGGTTTTGAAGATGTGCAGGCTGAGGAGACCAGGCGAGGGGCAGCACTCCTTCTCTCAGTCTGGAATCAGAGCTGGGTTTGGCATTTCTGTGGATTTACACCTGGGCAGGGAGGACTCCCCCAGCCACTTTCTGGAAAGTAGGAGAGCCACAGTGTTGAAAAGACTCGTGTTTATCAGTCCCTCACAGGGGCCTACAGTGTGCAGGCAGCTCTTAAAGACAGTGGGTGCCTGCTGAGCTCTCCAGGTAGTCCTGTTCGTACTGCGGCGCTCCCAGAAACCATGCACTTCTGATTTTCCAATTTCTGAGCATCTCAGGAACTCTCTCTGCTCTGTTCCTCCCTCCCTGCATTTCCTTGAAATGCTCCGGTTGTTATGTAGAGTGCAAATCTAGGTTACATAATGCAATTTCTTCCCTGTAAGTGCTAGTACAAAAATGAAGAGTAACTGGGTAGGGGGTGGGAAGAAGGAGAGAGGTATGGTACAGTATCTATTCAGCTCCTTGGTAGCTAACAGAAAGGCTCCTTGTTTCACAGTGTAGTATCAGCCTAGTCAAGAGCTCTTACACCCTCTGTGAGCAGGGTGGGTGACTCTGAACCCAGCTGTGCCTCCAACACTACCTGAAGAGTCAGAGCTGCATTTCCACCTTGTGCACCAGCAGGAAGGTTAGGGTATTGGCTGAGCGTGGTCCCCAGCCTGCACCATCTTTCCACTGACAAACAGCATCTTCAGTTTGCAGCAAAAAAAAAAAAAATCCCACCCCTAAGAGGCCTCGAGGGAATCATTCTGGATTTTAGAAATGTTGTGGCTGCTTTCAGTCTCCCCACTTATTCTTCACATTGCCTCATGTCTGCTGTGGTTCCCAGGCCCACTGTGGTTTTTTCCCAGCTGCTGCAGGGCTGGCAAAGCGGGTGAAATTGCACAAGGCAGGAACTGAAGCAGTGGCTGGGAGAAGGAAGCAGAAGCCCCAACGTGTGCCTCATAGCAGGGTTTAGCTGGGGAACTCCTTCCCCGTGGAGGGTAATCCTGTTAAATAATGGAGCGCCTTTCCTTCCCCTTGCGCACTTGATCCCCACCATCCCTGCTGTAACTAGCTTTACCAGCTATCAACAGAAAATAGCAGGACCTGCCTCTGGGGGCAATCATTTTCTGAGTGAGTGCTTCGTTGCAGCCAGGAGGTTCAGCTCCTTCTGTGACCACCCTTGTGCCCCTTTTCCTTTTCTGCAGATTTTTTGCCTTCCTTTTTCGTTCGCTTCCAGTTTGTCCACTGCTTTAAGAGGACAGTCAGGGAGAGGCTGACAAGTACTAGGATGACTACTTAACTCACTCCACATGGGATACACAGTGCAGTGCAACTCTGGTGTCTGATTTCTCTCCTTGGACTCTGGACATCGCAGTGAAGCTGCGCTGCCTAATCAGTCTGTCCTCACTGCATGCTTGTCTGGTTATCTCTTCCCAAACCAGTTATTTTGCATCTGATTTCGACAGACCGAGCTGTGTCTCCTGTGAGCCGACAGGCTGTAGTTTAAGCCTATGCTCTCCTGTGCTGTCTTTCCCAGCCTGCTATCACTTCACATCAGCATGCTCTGCACTCCACCTTACAGCTCCTTGTCATTACCGTGGTGCACATACATGTACACACCATTATTAGTACTTAGAGACCCAGAACGGGAACAGGTCTCAGTGCCAGGATCTGTAAGGAATGATGCTGCTGGGCAGCTGATGCAGATGAGCTCAAGAAACACAGCAGGGGAGTGTACACTGCCTCCAGGGGCAAGGGGAACAGCCGGAATTTGTGTGGCACTGGCTGTTCCTGTCCTCGCAGAAAGGAAAAGATAAAAGAAGCACATTTTGCACCTGTCCCAGCAGAACTGTTGATTTAATGTTCCCTCTTTTTCCCAGGGTGTAGCAACCTAAGGATGTGGAGGAATATGGAGGCACTTGGAGGGATATGGAGGCACTTGGAGGGATGTGGAGGGACATGGAGGAATGTGGGGGGATACAGGGGAAGATGGAAGGTCGTGGAGGGAGATGGGGGATGGCAGGTCTGGGGCAGGTGGGGAGCAGCATCCCATGAGCACGTAGCAGGAGGTACCCAGTGAAGAACCCCAGGTTGATCTGGGAAGAGGCAAGTTGCCCAAGACTAATTTCGTGCTCTGCTTGCTGGGCTCACAGCAGGGAGAAGCCAGCTGGCACTGTTTCGGCCACAGACTTAGCGTGGTTGTACCTCACCCATCAGCAGGAGGAAACCTGCCTCGCGAGCGTCGCACCCAGCTGACAGCCAGCTGTGCCAGCCAGAGGGGGATAAAATGGCAGTGGGGGGAAAGGCACGTGGTCAACACAAAGTGTGACACCAGCTGTGCCAGGCTTATGGGGCCTGGGGTGGAGAAGATGGCGACCATGGTGGGCCTCAGTCTCTGTCTAGGCTTTGCTTACCACCTGCGGGTGTGCCAGGCCGTGCCTTGTGGCAGAGGTGGGCCTGGCAGCAGGGCTGAGCACCGGGCTGCCTGCCTCCGCAGGGCCTCTGTGTCGCTCCTTCCCCAGCAAGCAAAGCACTGGAGGCTGGCGGGGAGCCTAAAGCTCCCTGTGGGGCTCCTGCACCTGGATGGGGATGGAGGTGGGGAGGCACAGTGGCCATGTCAAAAGGTCCTTGGGTGACCTGAAAGCTCAGCATCTCTAACAGGGTTTTATGCAGCAACAACCCATTCCTGGGTCTTTTCTGTGACGTTGGGTGAGGATCAGTATCTGACCCCACCACCCTTTCCAGCAGAGCTTCCTTACCCGAACACTGTTTTCAACCAAAATGTTGAAATGCTTACAGTATAGATAGCGGTACAATGTCTGCAGCCAAACGGCTCAGCAGGCTGCCTACACCGGCGTGGTTGGTTGGGAACGACTCTGCCTGGCACACCACAGCAGCCAGAAATAGGTCTGAGAGCCACCTGCTTAGCTGGGGCTGCTGGTAGGGCTGTCTCTGCAAAGTTAAAACAATATGCTGGAATAAATGCAGCTTGCTCGTAAGAATGTGAGCAAATCTATGTTTCATTTTCTTATGTTATTTTAACCACAATCTTTCTTTGACTCAGTCTAATATCTGTGGCATGTGTGACAAGTCAAATGCCTCAGACTTGCTTCTTCCCACCTTGCTGTAGCACACAGAGCACAAAAAATGGGTATGAGCTTTGTCTCCCCTAGTGTCAGCCTTTGGCTTAATTTAAAAAATTATAGATCATATTAGGTTGTGCTTTACTTCCATGAAGGATTTAGGTGTGGTGTTTTTTCCTCAGCCAATAAATGCATTTGTACCAACCCCACAGTTTGGGTCAATTTTCAAATATTTTCTTTTAGTCTCTCTCAGCCATAAGTATAACCCTCTCGGACATTTGGGTACTTCCAGTTTTGCTCAGTTGAGAGTTTGCTTACAGCTGGAAATACGTCCTCCAGTTCTTCAGTTGCTCTGGCCACACTCTCTCCACTGAGTACCTGCTCTTAACGAGCCCAGATATTTGAAATGCCTTTCATCTCATCCTAGTTACTTTTTTGCACCGTTTCTGTCTTCTTCCAGATTCTCTTATTATCTGTTTGCCTAATTCTTGTACTCCTTCCTCAGTCGTGGAAGTGTGACTCATTCACAGAATCATAGAATCACAGAACGGTTTGGGTTGGAAAGGACCTTTAAAGATCATCTAGTCCAACCCCCCTGCCACAGGCAGGGACAACTTTCTCCAGAACAAGTTGCTCAAAGCCCTGTCCAACCTGACCTTGAACACTTCCAATGATGGGGCATCCGCATCATCTTTTGGTGTCTTTGGGTTTCTTAGGACAGGGCTTCATGGGCAGGTAAGAGCAGACCCAAACTCGTTTCACTCACACCATGCCATTCAGGTGCAAGGCATGTCCAGCCTAGAAGCAGTGTGATTCTGAGGGCAGTGCTGTGCCCTAGCAAGCATGCCCTATTCAACTTGGGGGAAAACCTGCCATTTGGCTCTCTACCCACCTGACAGTGGATACAACCAAGCTGTGAGTCCTGTACAAAACCTGCACCTTGGCCTGCCTTTAGCAGTTCTCTGCACTTGGTGCAGGTGGGCCCTCCACTGAACCAGAGGAGTGATTTGCCAGGACCAAATGTGTGTGAGTGTGTGTTTGTGGAGGATAGAGGAAATGCTATCTTTTTTGGTTGAAAACCCAGTTCATCTGGGCATCTTATTAGTCATTTCAGGATCAAGAGGTTTGTGAAGGTCATGGGTCATTAGAGCAGTGTCCTGTATTGAGACTCTTGCAGGCTACCTCCACACTCAGAGTTGCACAGGAGGAGACAGACAGTCTCCTCTCCCTTTGGCTAAGCCTGCCCAAACTGAAGGGCTTTTGCATGTCTCTGAAGAAAAGAGCTTAATTCTTCCCCATGACCTGCTTCAAGCAAAGCTATAGCAACCAAATGGACCGTGCTGTGTGAAATGCGAAGTCACACTAGCGTGAGTCAAACATCCCCCTCTGGTGCCGGAGAGCTCGGCTAAAGAGCAAAACAAAGGCAAATACATCAGCAGCTCAAAAGGGTTGGTTTTTTTTCTTTCTTCATGGCAAAAGCCCAGCAGACTCTGACTGAGATCAAAAGGTAACATATCACCTGGAGGTCCCTGGAGAAGCAAAGAGATGTTGAAACCTTCCACCACTTCCATCATCAAAGGCTTCAGCAGGTTTCTTTCCATGTGTTTTTTCATAGCCAGCCTCAGTGAGAGCAACCATTCAAAAGGGACATTGGGTGTACCTTCTGTTGGCTGAACTGATTAAAATTACCCTTCAATGTCACCAGGAGTACACACACAAAAAAAGGAAAATTCAAGGAGGAAAGGAGAAACAAACACAGAGTTCCACCTAGGGAACTGGCTAGTTTACAGGGACTGGTAATGGGTCTATTCTGCCGTGCTTCAAGGTCACAACTTTGACTTCAGATAAGGTTAGCAACAGCTAAAAATTTTTATTGGTGGCTGTTCAGTGGCCTACGTGAAGTTAATGGATATTCTCTTGTAGCCATTTAATTTAACTAGGTAACTGCTGTGTGCTTAGTAAAATATATCCCCAAATAAAGCTATTAAAATTGTTGATGAGCTGATGCGTGTGGAAATGAATAACAAAGTTCACTGAAGTCTTTTGTACTAATTTACTGAATGATGATGTATTCAGACCTCTTTGCTCCTGAACTTTTGTCCTGTTTTTTGGAGTTGGATCATAGAGCTTTAGGGCAGAGATGTTGGCAAAGGATCTCTTGTATGTTTGCAACATATCGAAATAAAAGATTTTTTTTTTCCAGCAGGGCATGACTACCATCACATGCGACTCTAACTTTAAACATGCCATGTTAGCAGCAGCATCCAAATGCTGACTGTCTTCCATACTGCAACTTACTGAGGACACCTTGTCTGGAAAGATGCAGCCGCTTTATGTTCTGTACATTTAGGTGGGGAGAAGCCAGAGCTCCTGGTGCAGGATTCTGTTAGAACTTGGATGAGTCCTATGGTGCTGAGCTCTGTTTTTGCTGAGTTCACCGTATTAAAGGTGAAAGGATCAGTAGCATTCAGTTTTGTCTTCCAGCTATATTCTTACTTATTTTAAAATACTTCCCAAACTTCTCTACTGCAGTAAACTTTTTGTTTGTGTGGTTTTAGTTGGCTTTGGATAACAGAAGTTGCACATGCCATTAATATCAGCAAATAATGCAAAGACAGACCAAAACCAGACCTATCAAATCTTTCATTCCTGTAAAGTGGGGTGAAAGAAAAGACTAAAACGGTTGTCCTTTTTTTTGTTTGTGATCATATATATTCATCAACAAGGTAGTCAAAATCCATTGTTAAATAAAGTGATAATATCTGGTACCAAAGGTACCTCCTGGGTACCAGTGAGAGTCTTGCAGAATGGCTTTAGTATTATTAAATCTCGGATTAGTCAATTTTTTGTTCTTGGAAATGTTTCTATCATTTGCTTTTGGCAACACTGGAAATAAAACAAAACTCTACTACACTTCGTTGCTGTAGGTGCAGTCCTGACACCTTGTCCCATGTACACATCAGGCATCACTTTTGAATCCTGAAGAAGCTGCAGTCCAAAGCCGCTGCTAGTGAGCAGGAAACACACTGGTAGGTGGCGGAGAGAGAGTTCACTGACCGCATATTAGAAAATGCTGTAGGTTATTCTTGTTTACTGCCTGGAATGGTTCAAGTAGATCAGAATTTAAACTTGGGGACTCTCAGACATTTTCCTCATGAGATCTGCATCTGTATAGAGAGAATGTTATAAAATGCTTTCTTCTCCTTGGGGAAGGGATAATATCACCTTGGCAGCATGAGTGATCACTTAAAGGGAACAATAATATTAGGCAAGTGTTTGCAGTTTCAGGGCACATTAGCATCTGGAAACGAGAGAGGGAAGGGTAAGCATTATATGGGTAAGCAATTAGGAAGATAGGAACATGGCAGAGGGAGAGCAGCATATTTCAAAGCTGTAGCTATTTTATAAAAGGACTGAGAAAGGTAGGGTCGTTACTTGTTATTTATATGCAAATGCCAGGCGTACTCTTTGAAATAATGCTGTAATTGCAATTTTGTCATTATCCTTGTTACATTAGAGGAGGGAAAAGAGAGATTGGGGGTATAAAGCTTTTCATTTCAGGCTGAAAGCATAGCTTTAAGTGAGCAGCTTGGTTAAGATCTTGTTCTGTGGGCAACTTACAACGTGACCATTGAATGTGAGGTATTTGCCCCTTTCTCCATGGTATGGGCCACTGTCTGAGATAAGATGTTAATTTGGCTTAGGGTCTGTGGGAAAACCCCAGTCAGTGACTGTCTCGGTGAAGGTCATGCCTGGCTGGCTCTGTGCTCAGTGCCTTCTCCCAGGCAGGGAGGGAAACGAACAACTAGCACAGCCGCCACCTCGGCTTCTCTGTGTGAAACAAGGCTGGGGACCATCTCCAGCTGCAGCTAGGGGGAAAGCTCCGGCAGAAATGAGGTGCCTTGTATAGCAAGGCCTGGACCCAGACATTGTCATTTAGCTCAGAAATAGTCCCTGCAAGCCTCCCACAAACATTAACAATTTGCCCCTTGCTTTAACTGAAGGCCGTTGGGATCTGTGAGGCCCTGGCCAAGAGCTCTTGTGGTCAGATAGGAGAGCTGAGCTCCAGTCCACTTCACACCATGCTGTCCCTTGCAGAACTGTGGGCTTTAGCTCAGCTCTGTTGCTCAGTCCTGACTCCCTGCTAGCTCCCCACCAGCCTTGCTGGCTGCTGCAAAACTCAGATTTTCACCCATGCCAAGTTCACTGTGGCCCCTCACCGTGAGGCCCAAGTGCCACTTGCCCTGCTCTCCAAGGTGGTACCTCCCCTCGGACAACGGTATGAAAGGGTGGTGTCTCCAGCAACACACAGAGAAGGGCTGGAGCACTAATCACACTGCAGTTGAAGAAGGAAATTACTATTACGATGCCAAAGCAAGCAGCTAAAACATGAAAGTCAAGGAACTCAGTCAAATTGGAGTTTGACATAAAGACAGGATGGTGACAATCAGACACAATTCTTTTTTTTTTTTTTTCTATTAGTGGTTCTAATTTTTTTCCTGCCTTTCGCATCTTTTTTCTTGGAAACATAAGCTGGTTTGAAGGTCAAAGCTCTAAGAGACAGAACTGGTAGTGAAATCTCAAATAATTTCATAGTGATGCTCTGTTGCCAAATCCTAACGCTAAGAACTCTTGATGTAAAAAAGTCCCCAAAGTCACAGTTCAAGAATCCATTGGAGGTCCAGTTTGTCCTCTGGTGGTTTTGTTTTTCAGGATTCCCGTCTGCATATACTCATAGTTGCATAGTGGTTTATGCATCCAGAAGAGCTAACTTCCTCCCTTTCCATTCTCCCCAGATGAGTGGTATGGTTTTATGTGGGGATGAGTGACACTTGTGACAGATGAGCTGACAAAACATGGCAAAATCATGGGAGTCTGCAACACCAACAGTCACACTGGTGTTTCCATGTCCCTGCTGAGGATGGGAGATATTTTGCCATCACTCTTCCTACGTATGCAGTCTTAATGCATTCGGAAGGGGTAAACTTCTAGTGATGTGATTTTCAAGTGTTGTGTTGTCATGACAGGGAGAAATTGGACTCATTTCTCGTACATCACAATACAACATGGAGCCTGTAGCAGAACTGCAGTAGTGCAGCAGGACAATTTTCACACATTGCTACCCAGCTGGATTGGCCTTTTTCCTGAATGGCCTGCAATTGCAAACAAAATGGCCTTTTCCCTGTACTGTCAGGATAAACTCCTGCAATCCATACCATACCTTTCTCTGCGCTCATCTGCTAGCAACACAGAAAGTGCTACACAATCATGCATAATTCATTACTCTTAATTAAAATGTAAATTTATTGTCAGCCTTTTTGGGTAATTAAAGCACCATTGTAGGAACAGGTTTAAGTTCTGTACCTGGAGTTCCTTTTGCTCAAATAAACACATGACGCTTTATGCAGGTTGAAGTGGTGCAATTGATTGCCGAGTGGGACAGGACTGAACTTCCAGGGGGGGTCAATTGGTTGGTGTGTGTCTAATATTCAACAGAGTGTGAATCCACTTTGCTTTAAAGTGAGCTGGCTTACTCTCCATGGTGTTAGATGCCTGCATTTCAGATTTGGCAGAGACAGGAAGGATTATTTATAGGTATATTTCTCCACCCCCCAAAAAAATCTGGACTATTTTATTGGCCTCAAGCTGTTCTTCAGGAGCCTTCAGAAGGACGTTTGATGGATTGGTGCGCTTACTGTAAACATTTGACTTACCAGAGCGTCTTGCAGGTTAGGCTTCATTCTTTATAGACCTTGAAGCTTCACATGCAGTTGGCTATCCATTAAATGGATGATTAAGTACATGGGAAAAAAAGCGTATTCCACAAGGATGGGGTAATGACAGAGTGCTTAGCAGGGGACTTTTAGTTGTAATTGTTAGTGTTTCCCCCTCCTCCCTCGAAGCAATAAAATCCTTAAATTAAAAAAGAATGTAGAAAAGGTGGTCTTGGGGTTGTGGATGAAGTTCAAGGAGCTCTTCGTGAAAGAAAACTGTCATGGGGCTACGCATGGCTAGAGAGAGAGAAAAAATTCCCAGCTCCACCGTACAAAGAGTCATAGGGATTAGGAGTATTTCACCAGCAGGCTTTCGATTATTTTTTTCCCTCTAACAAAAACATGACCTCTCCCCTGCCTACGTCCTGTCTCTGTCTGTCTCTCTCCTGTGGACAGGCAGACAGAAGGTCATTTCAACTCTTGGGGAGAGCTTGGTACTGAACAGAAGTCTCTTGAACAGAGAAGGAAAATGCTTTGCTTTGCCATTCCCTGAAGTCACATTATTCTTATGTTCATGCCACACACGGCTCTCTTGGAAGGTCTGGGATTCATTACCTGCCTTCTGCCCTAACCTTCTGGCTTTGGAAATATGCAGAGAGGTTCAAGATTACCTCCCCCGGCCAAACTGTGACATGAAACTGCAGTTGGCTGAGAGGCAGACAGGTTGTGAGCACGGCTCCCAGTGCCCCCGACCCTGTCCCCGCCTGCACCGCCCCAGCAGCTCTGCCCCAGTGCCAGCAGTCCTTGGCCAAGCAGGGCGAGGAGAGCCGGGGCTCGAATGGGCCAGCAGCTGCCTTGCGTACCTCACTGGTTTGCAGCACAGGAGCAATTTTTGCGGCACTGGAGGAGTCAGCTCGCAGCCATCCCCAGATTGCAGTGGACTGGAGGAAGCAAAGTCTGACATTTATTTTCTAGGCCACGTTTTGATGGAGTCTCAGGAGCCCCGTTTAAATTAGGTTTTCTGTCATTGTCCTTTGCAGTGCATGCTGTAGGACAGGGGATCTACAAGAGGTCCTCTGCAGCAGGAGACGTTCAGAGCCGCCTGGGAGCCACTTGCCTCCTTTCTCAGTCTCGCTTGGGTCTCAGGCTTTGGGCAGCTGAGAAGGGGTCCAAGCAGAATTTTTGGTACACACGTGTACGCAGGGGTGTAAGGGGCGGGGGAAGGAATGGCACATCAGCAGTGGGGCCCTCACTCAATGTCAGAGGCTGGTTTGAAAGTCGGTCACTGAAGCGGTCTGACGTCAGCTCTGTCGCTGTAGGAAGTATCGAGTTAAACTGATAATTATCTACAGCACGTGTACGAATTACGAACCTTTTGATGTTCAGGCTCATATGTTTTGAGTTAGCCAGCACATCTTAATCAGATTTTCTTTCCTTTTTAAATGAAGATTTGAAGCTCTCTTATCTCCCATTCCCTTCCCCTCCTTTGAACTTTTACTTCACTGAAATTTTCACAGACGCAGCCTTTCCTCAGCCAGGTCCCACCAGCTGCCATCCACAAAGCCAGCTTAGCAAGGTAAAATGGCTGGTGTTGTTGGGTTTACAGTAATAGGTTTGATACGGCTCGAAAACAAGGAGCTCTTTGTCTGTCACTGCTTTTCTTTTGGCAATATTGAAATGTATTTTATCAATGGCACTGGGTAGTGGAAGGGGAAGAAAGAAAGAGGAGAAAAAAAGACCCTCAAAAGAGACTCTGGTTAGTTCAATAAAAGCCTGGCTACTCTGCCTTCCTTGAGCATGAGCAATTTCCTCACTGGTGCAGGGAGTCTCCAGAAAGCAAACCCTAAAACTCATCGGCTCTGCTTGCAAAGTTCAGTGTCTTTGTCCTAACCACAAACACTTCACCAGCACCCCACCCGCCACAAAACACAATAGCTCATTCCCTCTACGGCTCTCCAAGTTTTTCACAGATATTAGTCAACGTTTTCGTATTATTATTACAGCTTTACTTTATTACTCTCCATTTTTTAATAAAAATAAAACACTCATGCTGCTTTGGCCCAGGTTTTTTTTTATTTATAACCCAATCTGTTTTAATAGCTGCATTTACGACTGAACTGAGGAAAAAAATGGATGTATTTGACTCATTTCAGAATCGTTTCTGAAATGTTTCTTCATCACTTTTAATGGTCTGCATCCCCCTGGGGGTTTCAGGTGTTGGCCAGCATTAGCTGACCTTGCTAGAGCCTGGTCTGGGACAGTAAGCTTTCCCACCACAGCATGCTGCAAATCCCCTGTGCTTGTCCCTATACCACTCGTATCATAGAATCATAGAAACATTTAGGTTGGAAAAGACCTTTAAGATCATTGAGTCCAACTGTAAACCTAACACTGGCAAACATCGTGCCTGTAGTCATCCATTCCCCTCCTTCCCCACATGAGACTGGATGGAATCTCCGCAGCCACTGAGCTCAGGTCTCTGCTACAGTCACAACCATCTCCTACCACCCTCTCCATAGACTTTGTGAGCTCCAAAGTTAGGGATTTGCTTCCCTCCCCTGCCAGGAGGCACCTGCCTGCCTTGGAGGCTGGTGCCTGTCATGGCCACCACCACTGATGTGATGGCAACTTCTCCTGTTCCCAGCCTCAGGCCGGCATGCGCCTCTCCACTCTCCAGGATGAGGAGCAGCTGCAGGTTGGGTCCTGCCCTGTGCCCGTCCTGAGGTCCCCGTGGCCATCACGAGCCATTCACGTGGCCTGGGAGAGTCCCAGGCAGAGCCCCGGCATCTGGGGGACGGTGGCTGAGCACATGCAATGGCTTGGCAGGATTATCTCGTAGCCACGCCAGAGTAATCTCTTAGGTGGATTACTCCCAAAGCCACAGCGAGAGCGTGCCATTTCAAGAGTCTCGGACAAAGTGCTCACGGGGCTGTTTCTCCATCTGTTTGCCCACTGATAGCTGAAGGGCTAGTTAAAAGCCACGCGCTGCTCAGCCTCCTGATGACGCTCAGCACACGCCTGCCCTTTGCCAGGGTGAAGGAGAGGCTGATTTTTGGAGCTGAGAAGAGCTTTGAGAAGACGGCTGCCTTTCATAAAGCTCCCAAGCCCTCCAAACAGCGTTGTCAAGGGAGCAGGCAGTGAGCTGACAACTTTTGGGTCAGTCCCAGAACAGCTTGCCAGGGAAGCCTATCAAGCCCCAGTAATCAGGTTTGATTTACATCTTTCTCCTTCTCATCACCCTTTCTGGATTAAGTCATCTCCACTGAATAAGAGAGGCTGCCTTGGGAGAGGCACAGCCAAGCTCTTGTATGGGTGTCAGGGGGAGGAAGGGAAAGGTAGGCAAGTCACCATCATTTTTGGATTTTACCATCTCCGTCCCAATTTTGCCACTCCACTGGAGTCGCAAGACGACAATAATCTAGAAACCAGCAGCTTTTGAGCCCACTTATTCTCCTCTGGCCAGCCGTATGGTAAACGTATGGAGTTATTTCCTTGGGCACTCAGGAGTCGTGCTGGCTGCAGTGGGGTTTGTGACACTGGAGAAAAAGGGTCTGCAAACCCTCATGCTTTGGGATTGCATGTACAGAGGGAGTCCATTTCACAGGGCATTTTTTCTTCATTTCACCCGCTGTTTCCCACACTGAAAAAATGCAGCTCTTCACCTGAGGCTACAAGCTAGCACAGGCTTCCCTTGTGAGTAAGCAGCACCCTGGTTTGAAATACAATGCTTTCTGTATGCTGCAAGGGCACAAGTACATGGAGGAGCTGGCAGGTTAACCTAGTCCTGGTCTGTTCTTTCAGCGTGTCCCACTGCTATGACAGAAGAGAAAACGTCAGCACGGTGTTGCCTTGCTCGTGGCCTCGGAGGAGCAAAAGGGTGGGTGGGAAAGGTTATTGCAGCAAAGAGAAAGGGATTGCAAAGACAGACAGCAAAAGCTAGCTGGTAAAGTAAAGAAGCACCACCTGTGCAGTTGGTACCAGTCAGGGAAGAGTGGTCCTGTGGCATCAAGGTGAAAGAAAGGGGATCTAAGCTGTGTGGGTCTTGAGAGGGGGAATGGGTAAAAAGGGAGGCTTTCTTTGCAACGTGTAGGAGAAGGGGAGGGTGTTTTCTCCCCAGCTCAGTGCTCACCCTGAGTGTGAGAGGGAGGTTGCTGCATGCAACGCATGTGATCTTGCAGAGTAAGAAGGATCACTGAACGGGTGACGCAGGAAAAGGAGGATTACTCTGCATGTGATGGCAGAAGGAGGATGGAGGAGCATTCCTGCAAGGGGTGTAAGCATGGGGATTACTAAGGGATTTTCTTGGGGATCTAGGTATAACGAAGACACTCCACCCTCTACCTTGCACTTGGGGCCTCTGAAAGGGGAAGTGAGGGGTCATCAGAAGCCATCTCACATATGCTAGAGTCCTGATGGCTTTCTGTCACCCTCTGAAGTACTTGCTTCTTACCCAGCTGACCTAACTACTTGCCAGGTTTCACTGACTTTTGGGGAGCCAATGCCATGTCCACATTTCTAGTTGAAAAGAAGAAATGAGGCCATCTTTGTGTAAGCTAAGCATCTGTCTCTGCTGGAACAACTTAAACTGTTTGGCCACTTCCTCCTTTATAGTCAGAAGGCAACTTCCCATCCACACAGGGTGTCGAAAACAAAAGCGTGAGCGGTACATAGAGGCTGACACACCTCAGTGCAAGAGGCTCTAAAACCTGCTGGGTTAATGGGAAGATGCTTCCATTCATTTCAGTGGCAGTCCTTCAAATGCACTGAACCGACCAGAAGCGATGCCCTTCTGTGCTTACACGCTTTCAGGCCACCATTGCCGCTTTGTGACAAGCCGAAAAACTCACAAATTCACATATTCACAAAAATAAGTTAATTTGATTTTTGGGGCCACACCCAGCAGGACCACATCTCTCACGACAGGAGAGGATGAGGTGGGAAGTTCACTATAGCTGTGACAATAACTTCTTTAATAGTAGAAACAAAGTTCTACAGCTGGGGGAGGAAAGCTAAAGTCTGGCTGCAAGTGAGTCTTTAGAAGTAGCAGCCTCTGTGAATAGTGCAGCAAAAATGGTTGAGTTTTGGCTGAGTTACGAACTTTTGACAATGAATAATTACTGTTGTTTACATAACACCCACGCACAAACCATAAACGTTTGGCTCTTTGACCTTAGCCACGACCACAGAGATCTGCAATAGATGCTCTTCACGTCCTCTCTGTTACACCGGTCCCTTCCAGCTCAGCTGCATCAGCCAGGCTGGTCTGGGCAAGGGAAGGAAGCGCTGCAAGTGATACCGATGGCAGGAGTAGGGATAGACTCAGCTCGAGGCGGGGAAGCAAAGCTGGCAAGGGGCCAGACTGCAGGAAACACAAGGGAAAACGAAGACCCGAGGAACAGAAGAGGACAAAGAGAAGAACCGAAAGGATAATTGCAGGCAGGGAGACTAAGCCGTTTGCTAGAGCAGAGGTAAGAGCAGCCTTTGTGTTGTACGTACAGGCTGTTTGCTATCTGTACATCCTTCCATAGAGGACGTAGCACAATGCATGCAATGACAGTTGTACTGGCAGAGCAAGAGACAGAAAATTAGCAAACACTGAAGGGGAATTTCCAATAGAGGGTCAAATACCAGGAGGGAAAGAATGGCCAAAGCAAGCTAGGAGAAAAAGAGAATAGCTGCAATTAAAATAAAAAAGCTTTAACAGAAAAAAAAGAAGGTTACATTCTTCATAAGGGTAAGGCTTATTTTCCCCAGTGCTTTCCCTTGTCCCCGTTGCACATCTTCTTTCACGTTCTGCCCAGCCTTTGTTCTCCCCTGCACCCAGCTCATCCCCTCTCCAGGCCCCAGTCCTTGCCCGAAGCCCCTCACTGTGCCCTGCTTACCATTTCCACACTGTCTGCTCATCCATCATCCCCTCTGTCCTCGTCCATCCTTCCTTCCTGCGCCCCCAGCCCAGCACCTCCACCCACCTCAGGCCATGCCCTTGCCAGGAGCTACCCCTGCCTGCTCTGCCTTTTTTCCCAAGAGCCAGTCCATGTCCCTGCTGCTCTGTCCTTTCCTCCTCAGCCCCCCTCTGGCTCCTGCAGAACCTCACAATAATTTCTGCCTCTGGGTTTCCAAATTGAGGTTGCTGTGAATATGGTTTTTTTTCCTGTTGCACAGAGCTGCAGAAACCCAGGTCTGCTGGTATGAGGTGCTCTAGCCAGGAGTTCAGCACCCTTATTCCCTTGGGTGTCACTGCAGTGATTGACACCTGCCAATATGACTGACCCGGAGGAAGATGGCCATCATCCGTGCTGCCCATTCCACTACCTGCTGTAGCAGCATGTGGCTTTCCCTTGCAGGCACCCATGCCAAACCTCAGCCAAGCTCGAACCCATGCTAAGTCTCTTCCTGAACCATGAGCGCATGCTGCCTGTGTGACTGTCTTTGGCCCAGTGGCCAGCAGCCAGTTTTTCCCCCCTTGGCCCCTGCGAAGAGGCATGGAGCAGGGGTGCAGGGCTCAGCCCCGCATGGAGGCAGCTCCAGTCCAGCCATCCCTGCAGCCAAAGGCTGAGATAGCTGCCTCCCAATTCACAGGCCACTTTTTGCATGGAGCCCACGGACCCTGCAGCAGGCAGGCGTCCTGGCAAAGCACTTGACCCCTCTTCACTCTGGGCGCTGGTGGAAGGGGCACAGTGGCCCCGAGGACCCTCCTCCCCATGGTGCAGCAGCATAGGGCACGTCGGGACAGGCAGGGAGCTCCGTGACGGCAGGGGGTGAGGTGCCAACGGCACAGATGACGGCGGGATTATCCCTCTGCCTGCCAGCAAGGGTGAAACCGGACAGCGGGAAGCAGGCAAACCCTGAGCGGTGGCCACTGCTGCAGCGGACAAGCATGTTTATTTTTAAAACTAAGCAGAAAAGAAAAGTACTGCCCCTGCGCCTCTTGCAGATGAGCTGCTGCCCAGGTCCAAGCAGCGTTTTGAGACCCTGGGAATGTCAATTTACTGTTTCACTGTATTATCCACCTGAGACTGAGCAGATCAGGATTTACTCTCCTTCTGCTCCTCCTCCACTCCCCCTCACAGAGTGATTGCCCTCAACCACTGCCTGTGAGAGAGGGAAGGTCAGACCAGCCGGGCACCTCTTTTCCCGGAGCCGTCACCCATGGCTGTGGTGGCTGGATGGGAACCAGGGGAGGGGTTTCGAAAAGCAGCCAGGAAAGAAATGGGCTGTTCTTTCTGTCCTCATCGCTTGTGAGGAAAACCAAGGCAGGTCCACACCATGGCACGGTGGGACCTGGGCAGCAGGAAGCCCAGCAGGAGCGACCACCTGAGCACTGCCTGGCTCTCCAGCGGGCTTGGCAATGAGGTTTCTGTTGCCACAGCTCTGCTGCGGCTTGTATCCACACTAGCTGGTTTAACGCCAGCCTGGGTATTATGTATTAGCACTTTGGTTATAGCACAAACAATCAGGCTGATCCACCTAAGATAAAGCAACTTTCATTTGCAGCCCTGGATAAAATACCTGCCTTAGCCAATTTGCAAGAGGGCCTGCATGAGAAGATATGGCTTTCCTCCACTTCTGCCGGTCGCCTAGAAGGAAAAAAAGTCTCTTTAGGTGCTGGTACCATGAATAGCAAAGAGATACAAGGAGAGGAAAGCCTAAGCCCCCAATGGCCTCTGTTTACCCTTAACAAGAAAATCCTGCCCTTCAGGCTGCCAGTGGACTCTTATGTTGAAGGACCAAAGCCCACAAGTCCTGCTCAAACAAATCTCAGGTGGCAGCTACAATAACACTTCTGTGTGAGGATGTGCTCCAGCATGTGGCCAAGATGTTAGATAAATAGGTAATTCTGTTAATGGTGAGAAGTGTAGGTAATTTGTTGTGGGAATTTGGGATTGTAGCCACAGCGGCTAGAACAGAGACTCTGAGCTATCCCTGCTTAATTAGAAACATAGCTGGGTTTTGTCAAGGCAGGTATCTTCTCTGATGTCTGCTAATGGACTAAATTGCATTTGTTTAGACTGGATTTTTGGCCTCCCTGACTGCTGGGAATAAGAACCAGATTGAGCCCTGCCATAAGCAGCTCTCTCTCCCAGTAACTCATTCAGGGACTAGAGCTGTTGCAGCCTGCTGCTGGGCATGTATTTCCCATTGCAGTTTCCTCGTTGATCACACTTAGCCAGAACTTGGTCTGATCCCGTGTCTTGATCCTACAGCCTGGGGATGACCACACAACCCTGGGAAAATCAAGATGAGCAGTCTATTTGAAGGCCTTTGCTCCAGCTGCCCAAGCATAAGCACTGGCACCTTCAAAAGAGCACTTGTGTCTTATTAAAGAGAGAAAACCACAAAGAAAATGGCAGATGCTGGAGCGTTGCTCTGTACCGTATCCCACTGAGGTGTGTCCCATGCTGTCACAAGCATTTCTGCTGAAAAATAGAAGCAGCAACTGAAGCTGAAGTGGTGAAGTGAAAACACCTGCCTGCCAAGAAACGTTAAAGCACCCAGATTTACATGCGAGGCATTCAGAGCTGGGGTCATTTATTTTCCTGGCTGTCCGCCAGGTTGTCCTTCTTCTGCAAGGCCGTTGCCTTTGAGGTGCTCGGTGCCTGCTGGCTCTGCACCTCTCCTGGCTCCAGCTGGCCCAAGGAAAAAGGAAAGATGTGGGGAGATTTCAGAAACTTGCCTGCCCTGGTCTGAGAGGAGCTGACAAAAGTCAGCTGCAGAGCCAGGAGCTGAACATTTCCCTTCAGCTCTCTTGCTTCCTTTAGCTACCGTGTTGAGTGATGTTATTAAACTTGTTGCTCCCAAAAGCATCACTTTTAGGACCAGCTCCAGAATGACTGTGAAATAAAGGCAGCTTACGATCCAGGCATAATTCCTAAGGTTTCTAACCCTATCAGAACAGTTGAATAACGAGTGCGAGAGGCAGAAACCATCTGGAACAAATCCTTCAGCCTTTGGCATGCAGTGTTTTGTTACTCCCCTGTGACCCGAAAGCCTGTCCAGAGCTACTTCACCTACCCAAAGCCCGGACGTCCTTATGGGTGGGAAAGCCGTGCCTTTGTAGTGCGAACGAACAGCCCTGCTGCATGGGAAGAGATTTTAGAAGAGGTGCAGACCCAGTCCATCAACAAGGTTTTCAGTCCAAGGGATTCACGGAATGTTCTCTTCACCTTCTACCAGGGATTGTGCACAAAAATGCAGAGAAATCTCCTGGTCTCCAGATACTGTCCAGGAAAATTGGAAAGGCTCAGTCTAAACTGTGTCCAGGGGAAAACCATGCTAACAACCACTCAACAAGGCTGAATGTCCTTGGCAGCTATTAATTATTATCAGTCCTTTACTTCAGCAAAGTGTGTGAGAGGCTTTCAGACGTAGCATTCCACAATCCCCACGCAAGCTGTTACTGATTTGGCACAAAAAACCAAGGGTGATAAGTTTGTGTTTGGAGTGGGCTGGAGGGACATGAATAAAACCCTACAGTCAGGAAAGTATGTGCTTGAATTGAAGGACGCGTTACTTTTTGCTTGTTCAGTTTAACCATTCCTTCCCGTCAAGGTCTCTTTCCTACTTTTGGGAGGTGATTGATTGATGGAGAGGAAGCTTACTTTTGACGTATTTCATGGAGGAAACTGGAATTAGTGGTTACTGCATGCTGGCAAAGCATTTATGGATTTAGATTCAGTCCTTTTATAACCATTTTCTGAGAGCCCTTGACAAAGTTTGTCCCCGTATATTTTTCCGTTGGTTCCCAGGATCCTTAGTGGTGGGAAGGAAAGACGCTGCAGCTGTACAGAAATGCGTGAGGCTGTTGGATATCTACTAGGACAAAAAGCAGGGATCTTAATAGCTGTTATTCTGAAGATCCTTGGTCTTTGGCATGATGGTATGTCTCGCAGTTTCCTGGCATGGCAGAAAATTGAGCCACCCCCATTTACACAATAGCCTAAACCAACCTTCTGATTTGCCTTTAATTTGCAGTTTGCCTCCTGCTCTCCCCTTCTCCTTTCCCTCCTCCTTTTGTATTCCTCATTCGCACTGTAATCAGAGGTGGGTTAACATAATGCAACTGTGATTCAGGTTTCAATAACTGCCACCATCTGTGATGAATCAGAGAAGATGCAGCAGAGAGGAATGGTTCAAAAGGAGGTGATTTTCCCTTTAGAGATTTTAAGCATGAGGGATTCACAAAGCCTACTTCAGGCAGTCAGCTGGGGTGCCTGTACATTTAGGAGGGGCAAGCTCCCTGCATAGCTGATGGACAGAAGCAGACACCTCCAGAAGTGATTCAAAGCTGCTGTGCAAGACAGTTAAGGTTGCAAGATGTGAAACCTGCTCATCCTCCTCCTCCCTGGCACTGGCCTGGTCCATCACATGCACATCACACAGAGAGGTTTATGCTAACAAATTGATTAGTACCAGGCGATATCCCTAGGCACTGGTGCTGCTGGTACATCCCTGCTCCGGGTACATCCACACCATCAGGGTGGTCCCTGGCATGCTTTTGGCCTGGATCCACTGGGATTCTCCCCAGAAATTGTTCCGGGGAAGTTTGGGAGTTGGTGGGAGCCAGCGCCCGTGTTCATCGGGCACTTTGCATGGACCACGCTGAGTTGCAGGGTGAACCAGCCTGGCTGTGGGCTGCTCCCTGCCAGCTGGCTGGGGAGGGGTCTCAGGGAAGTTTAATGTCCTAGCGCGGACATAGCCTATTTCTCTGGGGTTTCTCTTTGCTCTCTTCCTCTCCTGTGCCAGAAGAGCCCTGCACGTGCCCAGCAGATGGCACTCCACCATGATTTTACATCGAAAAGCCCCTCATGAATAACCTGGCCCACCTCTGGGGGAGCAGGGTGGTGGGCCAGGGCTGCCCGCCTCATCGGGACCCTGCAAGGAGCTGGCTGCTGCTGTCGTGCCCGGGGAAAGCCGTGCTAAGTCTGGGCATGCATTTTGGGGATTTTGAATAAAATGACTTCATCCACATACATATGCATATATGTATACGTATACCTACCTACTTACCTATAGATATATATGTATGTATAGGTATGTATATATATCTCACAGGTGCAAACATACCAGCCATTGCCAGAACACCAGGTCATGAAGGGCCAGGGAGGGCAGAGGACGCTTGGCATTTCAAAAGGTCCGAGGGAGGCTGTGTGCTTGCGATATGGTAACACTCACAGGCTCCAAGTGAGATCAAGGGCTTTGTCATACCAGGCCTTGTGCACAGCCACCGAGAGGAACAGGCCCAGATTTCAGGCCGCACTGAGGTGGGAGGACGGTACTGCTCTGTGCGTGCTGCAGCTGCCCCCGGGGCCCATCGAGAGGAGATTCCCTGCCCGCAGTCACACGGGTCAGTCTGCCACACCAGCTCCATCTCAGCACCCGTTGCTTTAGCTGCAGAACCATCTCTTTCTTTTTCTTTTCCCAACTTTATGAATCAGTGCTCCCTCAGCCAAAAAGTATGGCTCAGCACATCTCCTCCTCAAATTTTGAGTCAAGAATTAAGTTCTTCATCTGTTAGTCTTCCAGAGATCGCCTTTGCAGAGCATGACAGGATTATTTTTACGATCGCTAGAAAATGTTAAAAAACAAAGGCGTGCCTGCCAAATTCACTCCAGTGAACAGTAAGTGAGTTGGCTGCGTGAGTTTAGTCAGGTTTTTCTGAGCTAATCCCCTCAGATAGCTCTCCCTTTTTGTCGCTTCTGCTGACTTTTCACCCCACTCTATGCAGCGACAGATGCTTACAAGGCCAAAGTCGCTGCCTCCCCTGGTGCAAGATGAAGCCCAAAGCTCAGCTGTTCTCACCTCCTGTGGATGGTCGGGCTCCTTGGTGAGCTAGGGTGTTATTTTGCCATAAGCAAGCTGACAGCTTTGGGCTTGGAAAGCAGAAAGTCGCTGCTTGGTAGCAAACCGCTGCTCCCGGAGTCAGCGCCTGCACACAGGCTCCTGTGCGAGGCTCCTCGCCTGAAACAGGAGTGGGCTCAGGGAAGATAATATGGCATTACAGGACTGCTGAGCCAACAACCACAGCTTCCTACCAAGCATTTTAACTTTCCCTAAGTGGCTTTGGATTTCGTCTGTCTCCATTTTCCCTCTGACATTTCAAAAATGTTCAGACTGGTGAAAATTTGTGCCGCAGTTTTGAAACAGTCGTTTCTGTGATTCTGATTTCTCTCTTAAAGACACAAGATGACCAGAAATAAGTAATTTCTTAATTCTGTTGCATGCAAGCATGTGCTTTTCTTTTAAATGCAATTTTGGCTTGTTTCATGCACAAAAGGGCAACTATTGGGCTATTGGTATCTTTTGTCTTCTAGTGTGAATGACATTGCTTAGCACCGGTAAGACAGTAAGTACCAGAGCTTGAGCCTTGAACCTGTGTCAGAGGAGAAATACGTCTATTGACATCAGCAGAAGCAGGTCTTGCGTTATTTAATAAGGAGCTTATGAGTCCATTGCTGCTGCAGCTTAGGTCCAGGTCTGTGCACAAAACTCTCACAGGTGGCTACCCTGGAAAGCTGGGGAGCAGAGTACCTCCCCAGGAGGCATCACAGCACTACCCCTGTCGGCATCGCTGTAGCTGTGAGCTTGCCATCTCCTCTGCAAGCACCTCCACGGGGGATGTTTCTGCTAACAGAGCTGTGCAAGTGGGCTGAGATTCCCCTGCCAGAGCAATCTTCTGAGCTGGGCAGTGTGTGCCCTGCCCTCTGCTGGGTTGTCCTTTTATTCCCCTCTCCCTGGGCTGAGGAGTACCGGGCAATCAGGATTGCCATCTCCAGTCACAGGCAGCAAAACTGTTCCCTGCACAACCTGAACTGGCAGCTGCAGGTGTCTAATCTTGGAGGGAAAAGGGCAGCAAGGAAGAAGAAAGACTGAGGGAGAGAGACAACCCCATCACACATCTATTTCTCCTTTCCCGGAAGAGTGGCCACAAGCACTGGGATCTCTCCTTTGCTCTCAGAAAGTTAGTGGCTCATGCCTGGCAGTTTGTAAGGTCCATGAGTAGCTCTGAGAGCATCTCAGAAGGTGAAACCCCTTCCCTCCCCTCTCTCCCACTCTGGTGCTTGCTGTTTGTAGTCTCGTCTGCTGTGCTGGAGGCTGGTGCATGCCATGTGTGGTCTGCCCCTGTCTGTCCCAGCTGGCAGAGTTCACCTCTCCTCCCCATAACAAGCAGAGTTTGGCCTCTGGCTGCTTCCTTTGCCCTTTCCATCACAGACCCTGTTTCAGCTACCTCTCAACTTCAGCAGAAGTGAACAGTTTGAAGTGAAATTAATTGCCCACGCTGGATATCCCATCAGGGTTTCAGCCAAAATGTTTCCAGTGTTTCCACTGGAAACAAGCAGCCGTGCTGGGAAGACAAAAGCTGAGAAACTGAGGAGGTTGGGCATGGAGGGAGAGAGGGATGCAAGAAGCAGGAAAGCGGGTGTAGGTGCTTGTCTTGACTGTGCATCATGCTTCAGTTCCTTCCATGAGTGTGGAAAAGTGGAGAGAGGTGGTGCAGGAGAAGGCAGAGAAGCTTCAGCCCCAGCCCACCTCCCCTGAGCAGATTTCCCTGCCACAGCCCTGGAGGCAAAGGCACCAGTGCTGCACAGAGCTGGGGCAGGGGAGAGGCTACTGGGCTGTCCATAAGCCAGGATTATGGCCTGTTCCCTCCCGCCTTAGCAGCTGTGTGTGGTGGGGCCACCCACAGACACGATGGGAGGTTGGGACGTGGCTCCTTCTACTAGTAAACCTGGGTGGCACATAGCTATAGTTAATTATGTGGGGCTTGCAGACTACAGAATTTGAGGTATTTTCTCCTCCCTGGGCCTGTTCCAGTCTGGATTCGCATGCACACAGGGCTGACCTCAGGGCTTTGATCAGTGAAGGCACTACCAAGTATGCAGTTCCCCTTCCATGGGGTAAAGGATAGGTATGGCTCATGTACAGCCAAAAAGGTGTCTTCTCCAGGCTTCTCCTCCTTCTGCTGGGTCTGTATTGCTGGCAAGAATCTCATGGGACATCTGCCTGCAATGGGAGGGAGAAAGTGACTATTATTATGTATGTGGTATCCTTGAAAGTTGTCACAGCAAATAAACGAGTACAGAGAAATCGCCCTCATTGCTGGGGGCAGAGCCTGCAAATCAGGTCAGTCTAGAGCAAGAGCAAACACTTCTCTGGCGGGTGCAGTTTTCCTTGTGACATAACTGTTCTGTGGGTATACAAAGACCTTCATCTGCAAGACTGTAATTTCAGCATCTTTCATTAGAAGTTACATTTCTGCTTAAAGTTAGAAAAATGAGACTCTGCTGCTAGTTCAGGTAGTGGCAGAAGACTGAGGCGTGCGCCCGTGGGATTTTTTTTCCCTATAGAGTGTCAAGGAACAGGGGCTCATTCTGTAAACGTAATCCAACTGACCCAAAGTGTTCAAAATCTGAGAGAGAGAAGAAAAGGGAAATTGCATTTATACTAATCTTTTGTTCTTGCCATTTCCACCAGCTGACTTACAAACCTAATGAAAAAGCTGGCATCACTGGCTGCGATGCCAGTACTGGGTATTGCTGTGATAAGCAGTTCCCAATTTAACCGAAAGAGAGGACACAATAGCACAGAGACAAAGCAACAAAATGTGCAGTTTTTACTTAAGCATTTCATTCCTGAAATTCCTCTCTCCTGGGTTGTTTTTTTTTTTTCCAACTCTCCCCTTTTAATTTTTACCTTGGAGCTGGAGGGCTGGCTCAGCCCAGCCGTCCGTAGCTGTTGTATGCACACATGAACGGCAGCCAGATGAACGCAGCCTGGCTTTGAAACACATTTTTGCTAAAACTCTGCAATTTCTAGGGCTCACCCTCCCCGCCATCCTCCAGTACACCCCTCAGTGTGTGCCCACGGAAACCCTTTGTCTTTCCAGACCCCTTGGGCTCGACCTGGCAGCGAAGGCTCCGGAGTCCTGATTTCCAAGGCAGCCAGCCGCCGTCGCCACGCGGGCAGGGAGCAGCCCGGCTGCTGGAAGCGATAAGCCCTTGGCCGGCACAGCGTTTATCTCCCCGGCAGCAGCGGCAGCAGGCGAGAACAATGTGTCCTTGACCTGGGCAGGCGCTGGGCACGCCAGACTATCTCAAATATGAGACTGCTATCTCAAATACGAGGTCCCACGGGAGCAGCCCGGGTGCTCACCCCGGGGACTGAAGGGGCTTCAGCCCCCAGCCGACAGCCACCAGTCTGGGTCAGCATTCGGGGTGATGCTACCTCACGTCCCCCATGCCTGGATGTCTCACAGGGGGTACGAGCTGCTGAATCCAGGAGAGGACAGGCAGCCCGGCAGTAAGCGGTGGTGCCGGGCTGCTGGAGCCAGGAGGAAAACTGAGAGAGTCACTGCGTGTGTGGCTTTTTTTTTCTTCTCCTTTCCCCCACCCCGTCTGTTTTCCTGAAAAAATAAAAGCATTTTAATTGTGTGAGTTACCATCTGGAGGTCAGGCCGTTGTGAACAATAAGCTCAGGTTGTAATTATATTTATTCTGGGTAGGTTTCTTTATGCAACTCATTTTAATGCCTTGGGCCTCCCTGGTACGTTCAGCTAAAGGAACAGAGTTAATTGGAGGTATCTGGCTCAAATACTAAAGGTTACTTGAAACCTGCAATTTCGGACAGATTAAAGAAATCTATGAAAGCAGTCAAATGAACCACAGATCCTAAAGCACACCCATAGTACAACTTCTACTAGCTTGCAGTACACCACAAACCTGAAAAAATGCTTTCAATTAATCTTGGTTGTAGAAAAAGCTAAACATTTGTGATTTACAAAATACCCGTGGCATTGAATTGAGTTGTCAGCCATGACACAGTCTTGCCTTCCTTACTAAAGCAACTGGGCTCTGGTTTACAGCATCTATGGAAAGATTTTGCAGGATAAGGAATGATCTTTAATATCTTTAGGAGAATCTTAGCCAAGAAACACCCTCTCCCCACTCTCTAACCCCTCACACCAGCCCTCTCACCCCTCTTCTGCCCCAAGTCCATCTTCTGGAGATCACTCCTTTGTGCACTCTCCTGGGGGCTGTGATGAAGTCAAAATGGTGGCTGCATTAATTTCCAGGCATCGTTGAAGGAGCACTAGAATATTTCTTTTCAACCACTTATCGCCCTATTGCCACCAAACCCTTCTTCTGCGTTGCACAGAGAGGCAGGTGTCCGGCATCGCTTGTTCCCTGAGATGAGCTGCAAAGTCACCGTGAGCTGTGAGGAGGAAAGGCCTGGGAGGCAGCTGAGCATGGACTGGGCTTGTGATATGGTGTCTGGACTCAGCCCGAAGTTTGGTGTGGGAAGGGCTTTTCCTGAACAGCAGCAACACAGCAAATGTTCCATTCTGGCATGAGGCTACGAAGATGACAGGCATCTGTGAGGGATGAGGGGGAAGGAGAAGAAAGGCAACTTGCTTAAAACCAGTTGTCACGTTGGAAGGAACAGCAAAGAGAGAAGCTGGCAAGTCGGTGTGTGATTAAGCTTGACCCAACAATTGGTCCTGGCCCCATGTGGGAATGATGTCCTTTCAGGGAGGAGACGCATGCCCAGGTTTTGTGGGCTAAGAGGCCACAGGCTCAGCAGAGACTGTCTTCCTTTTGTCTCACATCTCTCTGAGTTTTGTATACGCTGCTTTTTGTGGTTGGGGGTTAAAGAACAAAAGAGACCTTTTTAAACACAGGGTCTGTTCAACTTGTTCATCTCATGTTCTTGGGATGCTGAGTTGGCCAGGCTGCGCCAAGGTCAAGAAGCGAAGCTAATTTTGGTTGTGCATCGGAATTTATCGGTAAAATAAGGATGAATATCCTGGCAATGAAAAACAATGGCACTCTCTAATGTGTCGTGCCCTGCAGTTTACTCCCCACACTTTACCCATCTCAGTTTCACTGCTGAGAAGGCTTTTCCCAGGACCGATTCTGCTTCTGGAGCTCAAACGGAAAGAACCAGCTCAGAAGAGGAGAGCGACCGGGCAGAGGAGACCAGAGATGCCTTTTAGTCTCTTGTCAGCAAATACTGTGTGCTTAGAGAAATGGTATGAGACACAGAAAAGATTCAGGATGTCATCCATGAATCTGCAGTTTCCTCTTTTGCATGCACTGATACCATCCTGGTCACTGAGAAGGAAATTTTACCTTTGGGAAGGACTACTGCCATGTATCGGGGCCCGGAGGAGCAGAGGAAGGAAGCACAAAGGGAGCAGATGGCTGTCTGAAATGCTTGTGAAATTAAAACTAATTGCAAAAGATATGTGAGGGGTTAAGAAAAGAAGGGAGGGGAAAAAAGGGAAGGAAGGAGGGAAAAAAGGGAAGGAAGGAAGGAAGGAAGGAAGGAAGGAAGGAAGGAAGGAAGGAAGGAAGGAAGGAGAAAGAAAGAAAGAAAGAGAAAGAGAAAGAAAAAAGGAAAGAAAGAAGGAAAGAAAAAAGAAGGAAAGAAAGAAGGAAAGAAGGAAAGAAAGAATGAAAGAGGGAGAAAGAAAGAAAGAAAAGGAAGGAAGGGAGAAGCAAGAAAAATAAAATACTTACTGTTGTCCCTCTATAAGAGCCTCTAAACTGTGATAGTTCTGATCAGACTTTCTCTGAATTGGGGAAGAAAGTCTCCTTTTATTCTGATACTTTTTGTCTATTGCCCTTTAGGAAATTCCAGTCGGCTGTGCCATTTTGCCTTTTATCCCATAGCTGTGCTGCTTTGACATTCAGGTTATGGACCAGGAACACACACTGGCACCAGTGACAGCCATTGTTTCCATTACAATGCTTGGGTTGTGAACCAGTAGGAGAAAATTGGCATTCAATTCACGAGAACTGTTGCAAAATCCCAAATGTTGCAAAGCAAATGCCCCATCTTTCTTCTGGTTTCTTGTCTCCCAGAGGCTGTCTGTTACTGTAGGCATTTTGCTGGGAGTCAACAAACTACCCCAAATTTATTTTATTCTATTATTTAGATGAATACTGGCTTCATTTGGATATTCAGTGGCAACAGTGTCAACGTTAAGGTGAAAAGTGCTGGAGGGGAAGGAGGCATGGGGAGGCAGTAAAGGAGAAAAGAAAATGGTGGAGAGATATGAGCAGAGGAAAAGGCGTGACTAAAAGTAGGTAGCTAAAAGAAGGTGACTAAAAGGAGATGTTAAAGACAGCAGCAGAAGTGTGGGAGAGGTGAGTGCAACGCAACAGCCCCAGTCCACAGTAGGAAGCAAAGTAACTTCTCCTTAACCCCAACACTGGGGTGAGGAGGGCGTGCAGCCATTTATACCATAGATGGCTGAATAATAAATAAGTCCAATAGCATATACTGTCTTTATTGTTAACACAGGCTCGAAATCCTCTGCTCTGAGGATTTCCAGCCCTCTGAGACCATCCAGCCAAAAACCCATTTATTTTTCTCTCAAGCGCAGTTGTATTAATAGAAGCAGCTCAGGAAGGCCTCATCCCAGCGCAGTTTCAACACTTTATACAGCAGGGGGTCTTAATGGGATCTCTTCCACCCAGAGTGCCATTAGCTTCCCTCCCTGTCTCTCCATTTCCCCCTTTCTAATAAAATACTAGTCTAAACACACACTGGGGTGTTAAGAGGAGTGATTTCTGCACTGGGGGTGTGTGTGTGTGTGTGTGAAGTAGCTCTGACTTGTTCAAGACTTTAGCTTTAAAAGTTTGCACCCATGCAAAAAAAGGAAAAAACTTACTGCTAAGTGAGTCTGGGTCACCCAGGTGCTGGTTTTCTTACCGCTGCATCACCGCTTCTGTTTTTCTGACCCCTTTCTCTCTTCCCCTCAGCCTGCTGTCTCACGTCAGGGACATTTGGTACCTGTTGACAGTTTCCATCACAGCCTCTTGCTTGGTCTGAGCTGCTGGTTGCTGCTGGGCATGGCTCTGGGGCGTGCGAGAAGCATTTCAGATGGCCTCAGCTGGGGGACCTTGCTCCTTATGCCATAGTTGGCAAGTGGGAAACATCTGTGTCCATTATACATTAAAAAAAATTGTTCCTCAGCTCTCCTGCACAGGACTGTGGATGGCTGGGGATTTGAGCCAGACTGTAGACACCATCATCTTTGTGGGCCTGAAAGGCCTTAGCAAAGAAATAGTCGCTGAAAGCAACACCAGTTTGATTTGGTATCACGTTGTACCAAGTCGGCATGGATGGCCACAACTACAGATGGGACGGATCCACAGTGACTGCTTGCTGTGCCGCAAAGGTCCCCAACCTAATGGCACCCTGCTCTGGGAAGGGCTGACAGGGTGACACGGAGCCTTCTTGAGTAACCTGCGTGGGGTCTGACACTGTCCAGCCACCCTTTCTGCACCGCAGCATCCGAGCTGGGCTGAAAGATGGGGCTTAGTGGCTTAGCCGCTGTACGGGGTGAAAGCAGCTACTTCACTTCCAGAAACAGCGTTATTACTCTTGTTACAGCTGACACAGGCACCTCCGTACCCAGTGATCACTCATCCCCTCCCCTCAGGTTTCCATCCAGTAACCCGGGAGGTATTACTCCCCATCAGAAAGATATTGATGATGTTTGCAAAGCCCTTAGAGCCGCTTTTCCGAACGGGTCTATAGTTGTGCAAAGCATGAACACTTCGTAAAAGGATTTTTGTTTGTGGTGGTTTTTTTTTTTTCCTCCTTGGCCTGCTTGTTGACTGGCTTCTTATTCCAGCTGTCCTGTCTCACCATTTACCAACTAACCTGGCACAACGACCTTTTGGACTTTGCGCTGGCTGTCTTCTCTTCCTCCCCAGAAATAACAGACAGCTTTCCACACAAGCACAGCCAAGCAGCACAAAGGTTCTGCTCAGGAGACCTCGCTTGCTTGACAAAACTTCCTGTTGATCACATTTCCAGGTAACTCGGGTGTCACAAGGATGCCCTGTTGGTGTGCTTCCCAACATAAAGCTGCAAGAGAAGCTGCAAATTCGAAGAACAACAAAAGCTCTCTCCTTTCCCCACTGCCCCTGGTTTCCTTCCATTTCTCTTGAACCATTCAGAGTCAGCGTTTGGGGAAAGATTGAAAACAGTTTCCAAACTGGAGTTCTTGGAAACAGCTTGTTTCCACATATGTGCCTGTCGGTGGGAACAGTGAACTGCGTCGTGTCCCACTTCATCTGCCGTGTTTCATTACGCTTCTGGACTGATCTGTTCAGTATCTCTCTCCCTCTCCTGCAGCGGGAGGGAGAATATGATAAATTAGAGGTATTAAGGCAAATACTTCACAGCCCCTCAGGTCTTTGCAATTCCAGCTGTCTGAAATCACACTTTCTTGCCCAGCCAGAGCATTGCGAGAAGTGAGCAGAGTCCCTCAGTAACTGCGGCTGGTGTTGGCGGGGACTTCGAAAGGAGAGTCTGCTTCTGGGAAGCGAGGGCTGCTTCCAGCAGAACAAATATAAATGCTGCCATCTTATCGACCTCTTTCCTTTGTCTCTCTTTTCTTCTTAATTTGTATTTTTGTGGGCAAACCAAGCAATGCATAGCTCGCTTGTTACTGTCACCCACTTGGGTCACCGCAGGGAGTCACGATGCAGATTTTCCATTAGCGTCAAATGTACATGGATTTATGAACTCCCATAACCTGGAGCTGATGAGAGCAGATTAGGGAGCAACTGTTTTTAGATAACTTGCATACCTAAGAAATCAGCCAATATAGAGCTGCCTGCTGAAAGGTCACTTACTTCCCAAAGAGCGTGAGAGAATATTATGGAGACCCCTTCTTGTTATATTGTCACTTTATTATACACATACATATGCACATATACACTGAGGGTTTGCTATTCATTTCTCTCCCTGCTCCCATTGAGATAATTCCCCATGTTTTATGCGGTACGTCCTATACTAGGATTTCTTACTGGGTATGGGACCTTTGGGTTGTGTCTGCGCTACACAAGGCTAAAGACAGACCTGTTTGGTTTTAATGTAGATAGCTGTGCCAGGGGTCACAAGCTTCAGTGCATGCGATACAAGCTTGGCCATCTCATTCAGATGGATTTGGGCTGCAGGTACCCTCCTCTGTGAATCTCCATTCCTATAGGTCACCAAGATAAAGACTCTGTACCTTGCAGTTACAACATAGCCCTTTTGCAAAGATCTGACCATGCAAAATGAGAGCCGTGAGTGAGAAACTTTGCTCTTCCCCAGCATCCGTCATGATCAGGGCTCTGATCTTATTTGAGATATTGGTGTGTCCTGCCCTGCTAGACAGAAAGGACTGTCCCATGTTTATATGTCCTGTGGTAAACCGTGTCCCATGTCGCAGTGTCTGGGGCTGCCTCGTGCCTGGTCACACAAGAACTTCCCTAACAAAATGAAAACTCCTAAATCCTGTGCCTTTAATTCAAGATCATCACCCTATCCATAGCAATGAAGTTCTGGTTTTGGTGTTTGGTTTTTTTTTTTTAAGAAAAGTTTTGTTTAAAGATGTGTGTTCCTTCCAGGACTGTGTTTGCGATTAAGTTCAGGCTACAAGCACCGGAAGACAATGAACTGCTGCAAGTTTAACCTGGCACTGCCGTTCAGCCTTTCTACGGAGGCGTGATGGGGAGCATACCATAGAGAAATGAGATGGAAAAGCTAACCCAGCTAAATTTTCAAATTTGGAAATGGACAGTAAAGCTATCCAAAATATCATAATTCTCAACAGTGCAGGCTTCCATATCCCCCCCTTTCTTCTTAGACCTCCTTTGTAACACCTTATTTTTGGATAAAGGTCAACTGCTGCATTCATTGCTGGTGGAGGGAAGGCTTGAAAGCAGCATTTCCCCAGTGAATGTGTGGAAACTGCATCTGGTAGCTTGGGTTTTGAATAGCCCTGAATGCTGGGACAAAGTGGAGAGATCAGAAATGGTCATCACTGGGTGCTGGACTTGCCTCATCCTGCGAGCGTCTTGGCAGCCTTGCTCAGTGCGGTGAGAGCCGTGCTGGGGGAGCAGAGCACTGCCTCTGAGCTCCCTGTCACTCACTACATTAAGGTGATGGAAATGGCAAGATTTCCTTGGACCAGGTGCTTTACCTGACGGAGGGTTTGTAGGTAGTGGTGTAAGGGGTGGCATGGGCCAGAGAGGGAGGGGAAGGAGAAGAAGAAAGATTGACTTCCTCGGTGGCAATAGAGAGACTGAGAGCACAACCTGCTCCTGTCCTCCATTTTCCTCAAGAGATGAATGACTCCAGTGTGGGAAATCAGGATTATTCACTCAGCCCTCCCTGCCACAAGGAAAACGTGTGGGGCTGCAGGGGAAAGGAAGAAGCATTTTCCTCAGCTTCAGCATAGCCCTGCCTTTCCCAAAGTAGACGGCAACCACACTCAGACCTGGGCTCCCTGGCACCCCAGGTATTGCCCAGGTCCCAGCCTTGCTGAAGGAGGCTGCATTTGCATTAGAGCTGCCAGGAGCCAGACACATGGATTGCTCTGTAAGCAAAATTGCTGTAGGATTTTTCTGCCACTGGTAAGCAGCATTTGCAGCCTCCCCGGCACTCCCCCATGCCACTTGAGGGATCCCGGCAGGGCAAAGACACGTGCAACTGCTCATCACCAAGGTCAGCACCGCTCCAGCTCAGAGCATATCTTCCCAAGATATCCACAACAGCCTTGTCCAGCTCAGATGCCCCTGCATACTTTGCATTTCTCAGTCAGGGTGATAGCCCTTGGTCAAATATTTTCTTGAGCAGGCATTCAAGTAAAACCACTGATGGCAGCATCAAGAATTCAGAACATTTGGAGAGCCAATGGGTAGACCAAGCCGAAATGTTGATGCAGCTCACCATAGCCTCAAGCAAAATCGAAGTAGATTGGGTGAATGGACCTTAAAAAATGTACATTTCCCTCCACTTTCTTGCAAGGAATGACTAGCATAGATGTGGGTGTGTGAACTGTAGGTGTTCGCAGGTCAGCGATAAATCCCAGTCCCCCCCATGCCTAACTCAGGAAGAAGACACAACTTCCTCCTTCTCAGGAAACTGAAGAAACAAGGACACTCAGATGAATTTCTCAATCCTAAGAACAACTTTTTGGTCGTACCTAAAGAGCATCAGCTATAAATGCCTTTTCTACCCAACTGACAGAGAGCAGAAAGGAGACTGCCACACAACCCCACAGTGGGGCTTGTTCTTCCCTGCTGCATTTCTGAGAACCATCAAAAGTAACTTGGAAATGGAAATTGAGTTAGGAGGTGTCTGCCATCTGGTCCGGCATGGCCCAACCATCATGGCTGTTCTCATCAACCCCAGTCTAAAGCAGACACTCCCGTTGACTGAAGCCAAGTGAAATGATGAAGGCAGAGGGAAGCCTGTCTCCTCCTGAGCAGAAGGAACGGGACACCGGCATGATGATTCCCCAGCAGATGGCTTGTCTACGGAAACCAATGCTAGTTTAATGAGTTGTGCTCTGCGTGCCTCCCAAAGGGAAGCAACAGCAGGATAAAGATTTCAAAACTTACGACTTCAGGTCAGGATCTGAGCTGCTTAAAAACCAAATGGTGCCTGGAGGGGCTGACACAGGCAGAAAGAGCAGTCCAGCATCCTGGGTGTCTTTAGATTCTCTGCTTGAGGCATTTTACTCCATTTTGGAGGGAGCAGAGATGGGGAGAAGAGGAGGTGCTGTGATGTAGCTTCTTTAGTGCTGTGAAGTTCCCCCAGACTGCAACCAAACAACATCTCCTGATGTACGAAGTGCCTGCTGTGTTTTGCAAAGAACACTCTGGTGCTTTCAGGCCTGCTGGTGGGGTTGTGCTTTGGTTAGCAGTTCTGCACACTCATGTCTCCTGGGATCAATTGGGTCACTACAGCCATTTCTGGCATCCACAAAGGAGGAACTGTCTACTGCCGGAGGTCTCCATCTTCCAGCCTCCCCCTTGCTGGCAGTGCATGTCTCCTTCTGCTCCTGCCTTGTCTCATACCTTCTTTTTCATCCCTGGGAGTGTAGCACCTGCTTCTGCAGATCCCTGTGAAGACCATGTTTGTCCTGTTTGTTATCTCTAGTGCGGCAAGGATGGCTCGCTTCTTCCTGCAGCTCCCACTCCCGGCACTGCGGTGTCTATCAGAAGAGGTGCTGGCGTGCCCTGGCTGATGGTTCTCCATCCCTAGATCAGCTGCCCAGGGCTAGGTTAGTGTGGCATCTACACATCGGTCCTTTCCGGGGTCAGTGTCCTGCTGAAGTGAAGATTACAGCTCCCACCTTATTAGGGGAGCAGCACAGTCCAGCGGGGTGAAACAGGGCTGGGAAGCAGGAGATGTCAGTGCTCCTCTCCCCCAGACGGCTGGGGTATGCCAAGCACTCTTGTCCCTCCAGTGGCCTTGGCTCCTCTTAACACATGGAATTCATGCTAAGGGACAGCTAAGCTGGAGAGAAGGTATCAAATCTGAGAAAACCCTGGTCGCGTTAACCCGATTTTCTCTCCTCAGTCTAGACCTCTTTTCTGAACCTGGGAGTTTGGAAAAGGTAATTGCAATTGTGGCTTGAACAGCTCAACTGGATAAACTATTAGTCCTTTCCTGGTCTAGTTAAAGACTTTGCAATCCTACTCTGAAAGAATGGCGCTTTTTTTTGGTTTGGGGTTTTTTTTGCGGTTTTTGCTGTTTAACTTGGCTTTTGTGTGCGTGCAATGTAATGGAATGGATTACGGATGTGTGCAAAGATCTGTAAATAGCTGTTTCTTGCTTACAGCTGTGACTGTATAGTGTTTATCATGCTAAATGCATTCATTATTTCCTCCAGAATCAGCTATTGTCAAGTATTTTAAAACAGGTTATTTTAAAAAGTGAGAAAAAAATCAAGCAAGGTAGTGGTTGGTGTTTTCTTTTTAAGATTTATGACTAAATAGTTGAGCATAAGCCAAGACCTATGGAGAGTTTTCCACCCTTTAAAAATAATACCCCTGATTAAAATAATTGTGTAAAGAACCTACTTTTAAGAGCATGCTTTTCTACCGTTTTACACAACCAGAGCTTTTCTACCTTACATACACCCCCTCTGTAATGAATACAAGGAAATGCTAGGAAATTGTTTTCACTCAGAAAAAAATACTAATAAGCCACCCAACAAGATGGGTTACTGCTGGAAAGAGAAAGCATTCAAAGGAAAAATAGAGTTGAGTTGATTAAACGAGTGATTCTCCCTTAAGAAAAAGAAAAATGCATGATATTTTAGGGGAGTTGCTAGTAATGAATGCATATATTTGATTTCAGTCATTTGTTTTAAACTTTGACCATTTCTGTAAGATATTAATGACAGGAGTTTGGACTCAGTTGTCCCGGTATGTCATGCCTGCTTACTCACTGTAGAAGAAATACAACTTTAAAATGACCTAAACTGAAATCCAATCTTTAAGTGACAATTTAAAAAATTACTTGTTATATTGTACCCTTCAATGTGGTACGAATGTTTTCCAAATATTCTGCATGCGCTACCTCCCTTTGGGTCTATATTCTTAAGAAGTACTGGGCGCTTGGGGAGCCTGGCATCATGTCCCCCCAGGGACTGTGCTGTACCTCTTCTGCTTGCGTTTAAAAGATGACATTCCTCCCAGAGTCCGCGCCTGGGCTGGCACATCCCCGGGGACCACGTAGCTCAGGGGTCTTGTGCAGCCCCTCTCGGAGCCCGTCTGCTGTCCACAGCCTGGTGCCCGTCACTCCCAGGGTGACAGGTCTTACTCAGCCCCAGTGCTATGCAGCTTCAGATCTCTTGTCTGATAGGGACTTCAACTGAGTGAGATGGGACACTGCCCATTTTTTGGGATGAGGGCCCACAGTTTCCCAACAACTCCTGCCGGTGGTGTTTTGGCGTGGAAGACGTGCATTAATTACCCTTCACTGCCCGGAGTTTCAGCATGAAGCGCTCCTTTATCTCACCCATCTAGGCAGGAATACAATTGCTAACAAACTCGTAAAGATACAAATCACACGTACCAAGCTCATACAACACTCTGTGAATATACCATGAGTCCGCAGCCTCTATCGCATCAGGTTTGAACTATGCTAGGCTGACAGAGTCTTGCGAAGAGGCTGGCAGCTTTATCCCCATCCGGCTGAGCCTGGCGACCCCTTATTTGCACAAGCCTTATCTAGTCTACCTCAACTGCATACAAATAGTTTCATTCATCTGGCCCGATCACTGCTATCTGCCATGCGGAGCATGAATAACATCTTGGCCTCATGTACCTTTTCATAAAGAAAGTACCGTACGGAGCAGATAAAGCGGAGCATGTCACAGAGGCTTGGCAAATGTTTTGAGCCATCGCTGGCTCTGCTAGGCTGGAGAATATCCAGTCACAGATCATGCCTAAAGACTGCACCCGGATTGCAAGGACCTGAGCAGCGAGGTAGTTATGTACCAGAAGGGCATTTTCTAGAGGTTGATGGTTACCCAACTTTTATGTCAGAAACACTTAAATCTATCTGCTTTGTCTGTTGGGGTGGGTAAAGCTCACAGCGTCATTTAGTGCTGCACATGTCTTAGTGCCAGGCACAGGACCCCTGTACAAAAGCCCCCGCGAGCAACCCCTGCATCAGAAAATCAAGGCCACATGCTCCCAGAGCAGCATGTGATCCAGACCTTCGACTCACCGCCATGTCTGTGCAACGGAGCACACATGGCTGAACCAGAGATGGGACTGAATGCAAATCCTATCTCTAAACATCCCCAAACTTGGTCTGGATGTGAGCAACAGGGTCATCTGTGGGGGACGAGCCCAGGCACCCTGCGGCTTGTGCTCTGAGCCCTCACCAAACCCAGAATCCTGCTCCTCAGAGCCCCTTGCAGATCCTCTCACCCTGGAAAACCCTCTCACACTCCACTTGCAAAGAGATAGACATTTTCCATGTCAGAAGCCTCCTGATAATTTAACCCTTTCCTTGGGTTAGCCAGCTATGCAGGAAAAGGGTGCAGGTCAACTGAGTTACAGAGGAGGGTTTGCCTTGGCAAGCTGCTCTTACTGAAGCCACGACGACAACATGGTTTGCACAGAAAGAGTTCAAACCCAGGTTAAAAAAACCCACACGTTCCCTCGCTGTCCTGCCCCCGTGCTGTGTAGGGGGTATGTTGTGCAGGGCACATACTGCTTCTTGGAGGGGCAGGCAAAATCCTCCACCCACCTCTCCCTCCCTGCCAGCTCCGCTTGCTGGTGCCCACATAGCCTGCTGTGCTCCACAGCTGCCTCCTTTGTTTCTCCTAAACCCAGCCTCAGTTTTGCATACAGATGAATATGTGTTACATCTTGTACTGGACGTAAGCAGTACCCGGTGAAAGCTAAGACGCCGCGGAGCCAGATACCCATCACGTCCATCCCTACCGCATTCAGAGCAAGCTTTTGGGGGTGTTGTGTGCTTTGGTTGCGTTGACTCTGCTCACCATCACCAGTTATCTTTTCCGTACGTGTGCCTTCTGCCATCATTATGCAAAGCTGCTCTGCTGCAGCTCCTCGCCAGCGCAGGAGCATCCGCTGTTATCTTTTGGCGCCTGTGAAGCAGCAGCGATAATGGAGGGACAGCTTATCACCGCCAAAATAGGTCAGGGGCCCGGAGGAGCCGCAGGGCAGCCTGCACGGCAGTCACCTCCTAGCAGGCACTCGGTGCGGCCGCATGCAGGTGTGCTGGGGTGCGGCCTTCCGCAGGTATTTTATAAACAGAGCTCACCATCACATTTTCAGTAAATATGCATTACAAAGCAGATAATTATGTGTACCAAACAGAGCTCTGCAGGGTGCAGCTGGCCGGGGAAAGCTTTTCGCGGCACATCTAACAGAAACCCTCTTCTTTTTCCTGTTAGGGAGAGGAAACACGTCTTCTGAAACTCCGCTGAACAGCTACAGGCATCAGATCTCAGACACATCTCAACCACACCAGCTGCAGCAAAAGGGTTTTGCAGTACGTTAACAGACCTTGCGAGGCAACGGCCCCTTGAGATCTGGTCTGCTGCCGCTGCTGAAACACAGAGCTCTTCGAATTGTACACGATGAACAAAGGCCTCAAAAGACACCCCGCAGGAGCTGCAGGGCTAAATGCACGTGGCTTTCCACCCAAGCACTAGACCAGACCCCCAGCTGAGGCAGCAAGAGCCTGCTCACTTAAATATTCGTGTGGTCGTTGTATTTAGTTCTGCTTTCAGGCGCTGTCTGCTGGGCATGGTGCAGAGCTGCACGTGTGTTTCGGTGGTGCTGGAAGTGCCCCCACCTGTGCTTCCTTTTACCTGCCCAGCGTGGTGCCCCACGGAGGGCACAGCCACTTGGAAGGTGCTTGTGGTCCTAAGCTGGGCCGGGGCAGGCCTTCAGACTACAAGCCAAGAGTTTCACCGTGCTCTGCCGAAAAGGGAAGGGACCGCTTGGACCTTAGTGCCAAGCTAAGCTGTGCTGGCTGGACACTGACAGACCTTGCAGCAGCTTCACTGCACAAGCAGGGGGGCTCGACACACCCGCACGGCAAGCACCCATGTGTCCTGGGTGTCCTGGGAGGCAGCACCTGGAGGCTGAAGAGGTGCCGGACTGCTGGTCAGGAGAAACCTGTGCTGGCCAGTCCCTGGGGGCTGCACTGCACTGAGCCCAGCTTTCCTCCATGATGGCTGGGTGTTTGTGTGCCAGGTGCACGGCGGGAGCGGTCAGCAGCAATGCAGATTCACTGTCTTTGAAAAATACCTTCCACATACAAATGACAGGATAGCGTTCCTAAAGAAAAATCTTTAATTATTTACAAAGGGCCTAATGGTCATTGTACCCCGCTTGGTGTGGGCTTTTTGCTGGTGAGAACTGTGTTGTGTATCTGGACGGTCCATATGCTGAGAAACGGAAAAGAAAAGGTATGAGTGTGTCTGATGGAAATGGAGATGACCGGTATCAAAAATACATGAGCAAAGACAAATGCAGTCTATTTAACAAGTGTCTGCCTTCCTGCAGTTGTGGTTTTCAAAGAACTTAATTAGCTGAAGGTTGAGCCCAACATTGCCTTAACTCACAGCCACCCAATAACTACGCTGTGGTTTCTGCCCTGTGATAAAATCATTGTGAAAGTAAGACTTGATGCTGCTAATGAAGAGTCCTGCTTCTCTTTCTGCACCTCTTCTTCCCTCTTCCTCTGTTTTTCTCTGGAATTATGAGTAGGGAAGTCTGGAATCTGAAACTGGGTGGCTCTTGGCATCAGCCGTTTCTGTGTTATCCAGACATGTTCACACAGGCATCCCTAATGTACACGAAGCACTTAATGCCTGCATCAGGCTTCAGTTAGAGGGACCTGAAACAACTTCATGGAGATCATGAACCAAGATTTAGTAGTAAGAGGGGCCAGCTCCTAAGCAGAGTGGTTATGTTGCCACATTTGACATGTCATTGCACCAAAGACAAACCTGCATGCAGCACATTCTCTCTCCCAGCACAGACATAAGTCATGGAAGATCCTTCAGCCTCGGCTAGGCACACAGGCTGTGTATCAGTTTAGGGCATGAAGTTGTGGAGTCGCTGCAACTGTTTTCCACTTGAGAACCACTATATCGATGTCTTTGATAGAGGCACAAGGTAACTGATTCGACAGTGCGTACAAGGGTAGTCTCACTGAATTGTCCATGTCTGCTTCTGATGATTTGTTTGTGCCTAACTGCACTGCAAATCTCCCATTGCGGAAGAAGTGGTTGATTTTAAGATTACTGAAGTGTGCCTGGTATCAGTTGAAGTTGTACTGCAACAGGGCACTCTTGCTGTGAACAGGCTGAGGTCTGACTTCAGCCAGCCTCTCTTCAAGCCCTCCACTGAAGTGCTAGAGCTAGTGCTGGAGGTGACTTGGTCTGCCCTAACACTGGTGGAGAAAATAGATGCTTACAGGAGGGACCAGAGGTGGGCTGAAATGCCCTCTGGGGGTGTCTGCCTCCTCCTCCGTTGCTGACACCAGAGCAAGGGCGGGCGATGCAGCCCAGCCGATGCATCAGCTCAATGCAGCTGCAGCTGCAGCTGCAGAGGGGCAGCACCCTCGCCAGCACCATCCCCTGCCCAAAGCTGCCCTCTCCTGACTCCTCCTCTTGCATCAGCTCTGGCACTGGCTTGACCCCTTGGAGAACCAGTTCAGCTCACGAAACCAGCAGCAAATGGGTCGTCTTTTCTCCTCTGGGTTCATTTGAAGCCATTGGCATGAGCTGGGGTGAGACGGGCAAGGACAGCAGGACACAGACAGGAGCTGGCCCATCCTTCCCGCTTCAGCGAGTCACTGCCGTGGCTTCAGCTGTACCAGAAACCTTCACCCTTTAGACTTGTAAAGTGGGCATCTCTGCCCACTGGCTAAACTTCACCAGGATGAGTCAGGTCCTGACTATGTAAAAAGGATTTGTATGAATTTCAGATCTTGTCTTTTGCCTCCATTTACAGATGAGGACAGAGCTTAGATATGACTCATTTATGAGAACTACAGGTAACATTTAATAACTGGCCATTCCCTGCTCTTTTGAAAACAGTTAGTGATATATTTTCCTTCATTTCCCATATTTCCAAGTTTAAATTTTTTTAATTATCTGGGTTTCTTATCCTCCTTTCTATCCCCTTTCTTCCCCTGGCAAGCTACCTAACATTTTTGTGTCTGACTGATTGTGAAATCAGTGTAACAATACTGCATACGTAAAAGCAACACTGGACATCTTAACCTTTGGAGGCACACGAACTCATTGTCCTGACTCCCACTGAAACGTACTGAACTGGAAGAACTTTCGGCAGGGAAAGAGGAGAATGAGACCGCAACCATGGACACTGAACTCTCCAGCTGTGTGAAAGATTAAAATAATAGTTGTAATCGCTGTTGTAGTCACTTGTTTCTTATCTTAAAAAATAGTGTAAAACCTTCCAAGTATGTCTGTGAGCACACTGAGATTTCTACCGACATTAATAATCACAAATTTGGTTTGTTCTTGCAACTAATAAAATAATTAGCGACAGCCACGTGAAAGGAGAAATATGCTAATTCATTCTGGCTTACAAATGAAAACCAGAAAAGAACTAACCCGCGAAGCTAGATCATGCAGGCTGTTTAGCTCCCCCCCAACCCAATTTGGCAGGGGGCAGCGGAAGAGCATCCAGATCTCCTGCTGATGACCCTCCTGCCTTTAATGGCCAACATGCAGCCATCCGGCCCATAGGATTATTATCTGGAAGTGCAAAACGTAACAAAACAGAGCATTAAAAAACAATCCAGAAGGCATTTGCACACAGATCAGGCGCCTATGGAGATTTGGAAAAAGCAGTGCTGGAGCTTTCTTCTTGGCAGCACAGCTGGGCCTCATGATCCCTATTAGCAGGCTGCAGCTAGGGGACAGAACATTTAAATGCTCATCAGTGGGGAAGGATATAGCATTTTGTTGATTACGTAGCTGGAACAGAAGAGCCTCCAGATATTCATTCATGCATTTATTTATTTCTAATGACTTAGCTGGGAAGTTGGAGAAATCAGGAGAGAAAGCACGAAGGCTGCTTTTCCCCCTGACCTGTGCTTCTCTCCTGGGGAGAAAGGAGCAATGGTCTATTGTTTGGGGGCTATTCTTGGTGCCTGGAGACCAAAGCCAGCTTCTCTGCCTGTGATTGCAACCAGCCGTTGAGGCTGGTTGGCAATCCCTGCAGCATCACAGTCCCCGCTGCTGGAAAAAGGAGCAGCTCTGTCCACCTTCCCAGCCACATGCTCCTTCCTCTCCCTCATGCCAGCAGTAGCACTTACCCAGCCTTTGGCCAGTTTAGGCAGAAAACCAGTCCAGCAACCTGTTTTTGAAAATCAGTCCTCATCTCCTCAGAAAACATTGGTTTTCAATGAGCTCAGGTGCCCGAAGGCAAGGCTGCGTTTTTCTGCAGCATTTCAGGCTTAAATCAGCTCAAACTGGTCTTGAAACTACATCTTTCAGCTTTTTTCCCTGCAAGTTTTCAAGATGGTGAAACTCCCCCTTTTCACAGAGGTCTTGTTAAGACCATGAACAGAAGAGGTGATAGCACAAAGATAGGTACTAGGCTGTATCCACTTGGTCAATCACAGCCCTAAGAGACAGCAGCATGGTCAAGTGATGCATTATTTGGGCACATAGTCTTCAACACTCTTAAAGGGCTTTTAAGCACCAGTCTGACCGCCAGAATCATCATAGTCACTTACAAGTTAAGAACTTTTAAAAGTACATGTTTCTGAGTTGATTTTATTTGCCTTCAGACGTTACAGCATCAGTATTTTCAAGCTTTTCTTTGCTGTCAGAAAGTCCTTCTCTCCCAACCCTTTTTTTTTTAACCAGCGAAAGTTGAGATTAAAAAAATCCAGCAAGTGGAGTTTGGAGAAAGCCACCAGACGTGAGGAGCCCCCTGCGTGCATTGCCAAGTTGGCAGCATTGCTCCAGCTCCACGTGGGTTGGCAGGGCAGGTGTTGGTAGGACAGAGCTGGTCAGACAACCCACAGCCTTTTTTTGCAAGCACGCAGAAGATCACACGCCGCTTGTATAACTGGCGAGGAAGGGTGCTTAAAACTTGTGAGCTTGAGTGTTTGTGCCAGAAGTGTTAGGTTTTATGGGAGATTAGACACCGCTTGACACAGCAGGTCCTCTTGCCAGATCCCTGGCGCAAAGACAATTAAATGAGCCAAATAACCACATCCATCTCAGCATGTCCATGCATGCACAAACAATTACTCTGTGGGACTGTTATTAAAGAAAATTAAATTTTAAGTCTGTACCCAGCCAGGAAATCTTAAGGGAGACTAATTTTCTAGGAACCATCTAGTGGGCACAGCCTGGGTAGCCCTGGAAAGGTTTATAAATCTGCTCTTAAAGTCCCTAATCCTGTTTATCTGCTACTGTACTTCTTTAAAAAACCCAGGACTTCTGAGAAATTGAGGAATTCAAAGCCCCAGGGACTCCTGCAAGTCCTTTGGACTTGCAAGAACTTAGACTTTTGTTTCCAGTCAAGGCCGTTTTTGGTCGCTTAGGACTTTGTCAGTAGTTTACTTTTCAGCTGAAATAAGACTGGTTTCTTGCTCTCCCTCAGCAACAAACTCAGTTTTTACCATTCTACACAACATTTGCTCGTCTGTTTTCAAGGAGATGAAGACTGGCAAAACCTTACAAATAAAACAAACCACCCTTTTTCCCCCAAAACAGACTGATGGGCTTTGCCTTGCTGCTGCCTGGAATGTTGATAAAGGCGGTGAGACTGCGTGAGCCCTTGTGGAGGTCTGGTGTGTGGTATATGTAGAACTGGAGGTAGCCCTAGAGTATCTGGGAGACCAAAGCCCGCAGTAAGCTCCTGTGGTGGAGGTGGTGCAAACTTGGATGTCTCGGTAGGGACCCGATGCATGAAGAGAAAGGACAGGGAGGGAGATTTGAGGATGCTGGAGATGTCTTCACAGCCCTGGCAGTCCAACAAATCAATCAAAAGGACATTTGCTGCCAGTCTGCAGAATCACCACTCAAAAATGCTTGGAAAAAAGTGGCTGTGGAAGAAGGAGAAATAAGCGCAGTGTGTTCATGTCTTAGGTTAGGTACAGTGACTCCACAAGGAATGGGCAGGAGGAGGATGAGGAGGCTCAAGGAGGAGGAAGATGATGATGAAACAGGGCTAGCACCAAACTGGAATTCAAATGCCTTAGTCCCAGCTCTGCTGCTCAGACCACAGGGGGACTTTGAACAAACCCTTCTGGGCTGGGGTGGTCGCCACTTCTCCATGCCAAATAATAATACTGACCTCCTCTCTGCAGACCTTTTGAGATCTTCTACTGCAAAGAGCCATGCAAGTGCAAGATATCTTTTTTCCTTTATATGATAAATGTTCCTTTAAAGTCTCCTTGGACTGCTCAGATGATTCCCATTCCTAATGGGGACAGCTGGTTCATTGATGTAAGAGGCCATCCATCAGGCTGACCCACTGAAAGGTTTCTACTGTGGCTCCACTTGTAGCTGCCAAAAGAAGCACTCCAGAATTGCCTTTGAAATATTGTATTTTTAAGTGGATAAGGAGGGATTGGAACGTCCTCATCCAACCTTTATTATTTGGCTGCTTTTGAATGATCCTTTTCAAAAAGAGGTTGGGCAGCTATGGGGAGAGAAAAAAAAAAGAGAGAATAACAGGGTTTAATTCTCCTTTATACGTTTTATAGATTTAATACAAAAATAGTTGTAACAAAAACACAAATCCCACGGTCTGCCGTCCTATCTGCACAGGCTGTAATGAGTTGACATTTGAATGAGTCTGGAAAATTGTATTTAATAACTCCTCAGAGGTCCCAGAGTGGGAAAACCTATTATGGCTGCCTGATTTGGAAGTTATTGTTTTAAGGACATTTTCAGAGTTGCACACCTCTTTCAGGCTGCGATTCTACATCTTCTGAACAATTGAGACTTCAGTTCCCCACTCATGATGCCTGCGTGACTGTGTGCACTGTCCCATATTTTGAAGCTCCTGTAGACTGATAAGGATAGGGAACTGCTCCATGAAGCTTTGGTTCAGATTTGTTTTCAGAGGAAAAAAATGAGGTGAAATCCATTGATCTGTGATCTCCTCTCACATTACTAACTGCCCTACAAGGGAGAGAGGATGGACCAGGAGAAACACATGCTGGACTAAATGGCACAAGACCTTCAGGAGAGAATAAACTCTGTCAGTGAAGAAGCAGAGGTTTCTGCAGTTCACCTGGGCTTATTGCTCACTTTTTTCAGCAGGGAGTTTGCTAGAACTTCTGCCATCATTAACACTGTGTTCACATTTGCCTGCTTGGATGTTAATTTTTAAAAACAAGCCTGTAACCTTCTTGGGCTACCAAGGGGACTAGCTGACATCTCCTGTCATATTCCAGCTGATGGGTGACAGCTGGCTCCGGTGTTTCTCTGTGCTCCTTCCTGCATGGCTGCAGCTGAGCCCAACTTACATCAACAAGTGCCAGGGTTTTTGACTGGTTTCCAAAGAAAAGAAGGGTTATACTGACCAGGCTGTCTCCATCCCCTCTTTAACTCAACGAACAAGTTCAATCAAACCTGGCAGAAGTGCAGGGTATCTCAAAGGAATGAAGCTCCTACATGCTTTAGGAAAGTCTGTAGCTCTGTGGACAAGAGAGGTCCTCAAAGTGGGGCCACTGGCAATCTGAAGCAAAGGTGGCAATGCTGGTGCATGTGCCGCTTGGCACCCAAATCTCACTGATAAGTCCATGCACACGTTGCTCAGAAACAACACACCTGCCTTTCGCTAGGTGCGCTGTGGTAAGCACAGAGGTTTAGATGGGGGATAGGGCTAAGGATGAACTGCGATTACTTTGGCACGAGATGTGAGACTATATAACAAAATTCATAGGAAGCCAGCCTTCATTAGCTCCATTGCCTAATAAATGACCTGAATTTCAGAGACACATCCAACAGCTTCAACAGAATTTCCCCAGGGCTGAGGTATTACAAAAACCAGATTACTTAATTTAAGATAGCAAATGTAGTTTTAAAGCCCAGGTTTTAAGTATCCACACATGAAAAGAACGTTATCAAGGCCCTGTGTATAGGAAGAAGGAACCGACTCGTGCAAAACAAGAACTTCCACAAAGAAAAAAATTACTGGTTTAAACTCAGCTATAAAATTCTCCTCTTGCTTGTCTGCAGGGAAAGTATTGAAACGGCAGCTATGGGGCTGGTCCCTCTGACAGAGAGAGAGGAACTGCATGTGAATTTTGGTGGGAATATTAGCACTGCATTATGAAGCACCAGTTACTGACGGCACACGAGGCTGCGTGACGAAGCACTGATTTTTCTGATCCCCGAGTCTGTCAATTAACGAGACACACGACTCAGATCTGGAGTACGGACATCCTATAATGGCGCAAAGCCATAAGTCATAGCACTGACTAACACGTACGCGTGCATATAGGAGGTGGGTATTGCTGCTTTCAGTTGACAAAGAGTCGCACGTATGTGCAAACATTCATTATGTACATAGACGCTGAGTACTGCGTGATTAAATCTTCATTAGCGATTGCAGAGCTCCTGGATGGTAATTCCAGGATGGCAAGCACAAAGATCTGCAAGCGAGAATACACAAAGGGCTTTATTTCTGCCAAGTGGAGAACAGTTTGTGTGGTTTAAAAAAATAAAGCAGGGAGCTAACATGCTCATTTTAGCATTTGTAGTTAATGTCGGAATGGGAAAGTGTTCCTAAAATGCATTTACAGTAAATGTCTCCACTGGCTATCTTTTCTCTGTGCATTTGCAGAAGTCCTGAAAGAAGTTGAGCTTAGAACTCAAATATCCAGCTCTTCCTATTCATGGGATGCGTTTTAGACCTCTTTGAAACATCGCTTTCTCTGTGTCTACATGGGAAACTAGACGATGATGACTACTCCTCCCCCGCTTTTGGGGGGAAAACATCCCCCAAAAGGCCAAGCCGTGACCTCTCCCATTTGCCTCCCATGCCAGCTTCCCAAAGTGGAGGCAGGAGCTGGCAGGGTGGAGGGTGGCTCTTGCTCCCTGGGAGGCTGCTTCCTCCTTCCCTCTGGGCTCCCCTCCCCAGGTGGGCAGGAATTGAGCTTTGCCTGTCGGCACCCGCCACAGCTGGCAGTGGGTTTGGTTTCCCTGGACAGGTACCGGGCGGCCACTGAGCCGCTCTGCGGGGACACTGTGGGGGGCAGCCCTTCCTCTGCCTGGGAGCCCCAGCGGGAAGCAAGAGCCCATGGTTTGTAAGCTCAGCTTCGGAAACTGGATAAATGCTTTCAGGGAAAGGTTGGGTTGGCACCCTCAGCCCTTCCAGCACAGGATGAGAATAAGGAAGGGGCAGTGAAACTGCGCTGTGAAGGAGGAGAGGAAGATGCTCTGAAGCCCACGGTGGCTTCTTGCTGCTTTGCGGAGCCCCAGATCGGGGGAAAGGCATCTTCTTTTAAGGGGCTTGATCTGGAGACAGTTTTGCTCCATGACAGAAGCGCATTTGTAGATGCCGATAACAGACTATTTATGAAACTGAAATGGCCTGTTCTTCCCCTCCTCCCTGAAATTTCCTAAACGTCTCTCTTCGCAGGGGTTGTGCATTTGTATGTGATTTTTTCTTTTTCTGTATATTGATCCTTTTCTCCTTCCCCTGAATGCACTGTAATTATATTTTCCTTCAATGAGCGTAAGGAGCGAACTGTCACTGGTACACAATGGCTCGACTTTATCAAACCGGAAAAGAAGAAGCCCCTGTTTTGGGGGAGGTTTCAGGCGGCGGGCTGACAATTGCGGGTTCTGATTCATACCTGTGCAACCGCTACTCTGTAATCAGGCTGCGATTAGTCACCGACAACCAATTACCACGCCCGGTTTCCTAAAGCAATTTGTCTATGGGGAACTTTATAAATCCTGGTTAACTTTGTAGGGAAAAGTCTGCTGGCCTGGGAGTGCATCCTCCTCTGTGCCGTCCTTGGGTGGGTGAGGAGGTGAGGTGGCTGCCCCGAGCCAGGTGGGCGAGAGAGCATCCTCCCTCGCCAGAGAGGTGGCAGTTCTGGAGGCACCGTCACTTTTATGCATGGTCCCATATGGGACGAGTGTGTTTTCTCAGTTCGTCGTGACAAACAGCAGAGGTGAGCCCTCCCTGCATGGTGGGATTTTCCCCCAGAGGTTTTGCATGCTGGAGTTAGGGGAGATGGTGGCACAGGTTTGCACGAGCTGGTACCTCACTGCCCTGACAACTACCCATCCCTCTGCAGTGGGACCACCCTCCCCTTTCTCATGGAGCTGCTCCCCACCTTTCTCAAACCCACCACTTGCCTGCACCTACCCACAACCCACGTTTTATCAAAGGCTTCATCACTTTGCTCATCCACGGTGATGCTCAGAGGCTGCCCACAGCCCCTCCCCACCCCAGCTCTGTGAGAGGGGACGTGCGGTGCCACCATCACCGCAGAAGGACAAGTGACTTCAGGGGGTGCCAGGGGTAAGCAAAGGTCTGTGAAGCACCAGCAGACTTTCCTTAACAAGCTCACTGTGTGGCTCGCCAGAGTTATCATTAGCCTTTGAAGTCTGTGAGCTAAAATGGTTTCAGAGGGAATGGTCAATGGAGCCTCTGCTTTTACCTGCTGCTGGCGTTAGGAGCTGCCCTGCGCTACCCTCAGGTTCAGGTGGGCTTTCTGCAGGGGTCACCGTCTCAGTGAGAACCCAAATACCACAGGCATAAAGAAAGTTGCTACCTGCTGGTAGGTTATTCTTTCCCAAGCAGAAATGAGCAGTGTTTGCTGGAAGCACTCTTACACTGGTGTAACTGAAGGAGCAGGAGCTGCTGTTTTAACCATACCAGCAAGTGTGGAGTGCCAGGATATTTCTGGATAGATTGACCACCAGCGTCTTCTTTCCTGCCAGGCTACGCTGGTTTGAACAGCAGTGGAAAAGCAGCTGCTGGAGTTAGTGTTTACAATACAGCATGGCCAGAAACAGGCAAGGACCCTGGATGGGGCATGGGGAGATTCAGGCTCTCCCTTGTGTGCTTGGGAGGGCCGAAGGAGGAAAGTCCCAGGTGAATCTCAGCTCTTGTGTGGCTGGGGCTGGGGCTGCACAGAGGGGCATATGCAAAAGGAAACCAAGCCCCCGATGCGGGGGACGGTCCCTCTCCGAATGGGCAGGGTGCAAGCACCCGGAGCTGGCTGGCCACGCATGCAGCCTGGCAGCCCACACACCACCAGAACATGCTTTGGGGTAAAAGGCCAAAGAGCTGGGAAAAAAGAAGGAGCCCTAGTGAAACTAGAATAGCTGTGCCTGGCTCCAGGCATCCAGTTACTTTTCCATTCCTTGAAGGGAAAGAGCAGCAAGTCCTGGCGTTTTGGTTGTGTTTTGGTTAACATGCCCATCTCACAAATGAGCAGCTGCCAATGCATAGAAGCATTTGAAGCAAACACGCCTGCAGGCACTGCTAAATCACTTCCTCCCCATCACGCTGCTGGGTGGTATCAAAGACATCAAGGGACTCCTGGATTCGATTCATCCTGATAAAGCTATTTTTCAGGATTTTCATTCTGCATCCATTTTTGCTAATGTGTTTTCATTTTTCTTCATTTATTAGTCTAAGGTCCATTATGATCTGGAAACTAAAACAAAGGAGACCATTATATTATGTTGGACAGTAGCCATGACCGAGATGGAAATGCAAATACTGGATACTTCCTACCCCAGAACAACAGTAACACGGTTGCCAGTGCCTTTGCTCTTCAGAGTCTGGTGACATAATCCTCTCACATGCCTTGCACGCTCCCTCTCAACCCCTTGTGGGTAATTGCATCACCCCGGGGAGTCACCCTGGGTTTTAGGCTCAGCCTTTCGCTTGAGGAAGATCACGGGGGCCACAGCTGGCCACCAAGGAGAGAGAGGTGCACAGGGATGGCGAGGATGCTGGAGGTGGGTTTGGTGCCAGGAGGTCTCTCCCACACTGTGGCAGGTTGGGGACGCCTTTGCACTTTCTGTCATTTTTTGACAATGTTCCACTATAATTTCCCTCCATGTTTTGTTCCCCCCCCCATCTGTTATTGAATGTTTTTTAGGGACTGCAACAGTTTATCCAACTATAATAACAAAAAAATGTGACTCTGAGGAAGCGGTACACAGGGTAGTATGCAGAGCCTGTACCCTCTGGGCGAGGAAGGGTTATAACAAAATTAAAGACATCCCTTCCAGACTCCTTGCCAACTTGCAGACAGGCGACTCTCCTGTACCAGCATCTCCAGAAGCAGTGGTACGGGAGGTGGGACTGAAGATGAGCACACACAAAGCCCACTCTCCTTCTTTTCCCATCCTTCCACCTACCGTCCCCAAGGGACGGCTCGATTGCCCAAGTGCCACCAACATGGCTGGTTTCCCTTTGTTAATCTCATTGACATATTGATGATATCCACAATTTCTACCTGCTATTTTTTCCCCTTTGCAACAGAAAACAAGAATAAAAGTAGTCTATTTTCTCATGCCTTACATATTTTAATCTCCTCTGAGGCCCCGAGGCCCCCAGCCCCAAGGTATTTGCTGTTTCGCTGCATTATTTGTTGCTGCACACTAATCCAATAAACCTGAACTCCCATAAATTACCATACTGCACGGGGAAGGCTAAGTTTAGCTCTTGCATATTTTAGACGTCTGTCAAGATAAAACTTGGACTGGAAGGAGTCTCTGGCATGCTCATCTGTACTGAAAGCGGACAGTGACAGAGGCATTTCCTCTCGTTACTCTGTCTATGACTAAATCACTTCAATATTATTAAGTTCACAGAAAGTTGCTCCGTGCATGCTCCAGGGACCTGCTAGAGCACAGTGCATGCTTGGAAAAGAGCCCCCTGACTTCATGGCTCTGAAGCATGACCTACTATGTTCTCTCTTCCTTCAACAGCTTGGGTTTTGGCCGCTTCATGCAGGGTGTTAAAAACTGGTTGTGTCAAATATCCACAAAATTATGTCTTCACCCCACTCCCCAGGCCTTTGTTAAGTAGAGCTGAGAATTGCTTTTGGGGAGAATATAATAAACATGCTGGAAAATACGGTTTGAAGAATTTTCTGTGCATTTATTTTTGCTCAAAAGTACATAGGCCACCAATTAAAGGCTTAAAAAGGGTGACGTCATTTAGCAAATGAAATGTCCTGTTTTGGATGCAGTGAAGCATTTTGCAACAACTCCAAATGAAATTTTTCATTTTTCATATGTGACTGGAAAAGCAAATACAGTTTGACCTCAATCTTTTCCCTTTCCCTCTTCTTTATTGTAATAACCAGATCTTAAAAATAATTATTCATTTTGTACTCCTCCCATAGCCTTTCATGGTAATCTTTTACCTTTTTTCACATGCAGTGTTTCTTCTTTAGGTTGTTTAATGGTCTCCATGGCAGTCCAAAATCTCTGTAAATACCAGCCGTTCCTTCTCCCGCTTCATCTTACAGTTTTTCTAACTCTGCCATTGCACAATATTAATGAACACAGTCCATTTAAGAATGAGTGCATACAGCAAATAATAAAGGAGAAAAATCTCTGCTAACCTCCACAGAAGTTTTCTCAGACCTTTCCTCTGTGTTCACAGTTGCTTATGCTGCCCTTTTCTGCCCTGCGAGGAGGTGGGCAATCCCGACCCGTCCAGGCAATGCCTGGGAACTGAGGACCAAACTCCCTTCCCAGCTTTGCCGGATCTTCCCTTGTCTTGGTGAATGATTTTTGAGAAGTTTTATGTTTTAGGAAGCTAGGGCTTCCTCTTTTTTTAAAATGAAAATTATAACATCTACCTGAGTGAGGAAGAGAGATTGTCCCGATTGATTAATATTTCGAAAGGTCCTCATAAATCTAGAATCTCTCCACAGTATTACAATTCACCGCTTCTGCTCTGTTCCCCAGGTTAGCCTTTGAATCCCCTCATAGGCAGTTACTGGTCTCAATTTGCAATAGAGATATATTGAAATGTACAGTAAAGGAAACTGAGAAAGAACATTAAATGACAGAGATGCGGAGCTGGAAAAGTTTAGTATCCATTTCCTACTCCATCAATAAGTTTTGGGGTTTTTTTCAGCTAGATAAGCTAAGTACCACATATCTGTCATACATCTGATGTAAGACTGGAGTTTCTGGGTTTAGTCTTCAGTCTTGGCAATACCTTTAAAATCTCTCTGGAGGCACAGAATTAATTTTCTGTCTTTGGGAGTGTTTCAGCCTGAAGCTCTAGATGGGAAATCTCTTGAAGCTTTCATCCTCAGATCAGTTTCACTGCAACGCTCGTAACAGGCACTGAGATCTTTGCAGTGCAAGTGCATGAGAAAAGCAAGCGGGATCCTGCTAACAGCTCTGCTTGGTGCGTGCTGGAAAGCTACCTGGGAGGAGAGATGCTCTGCAGAGCCCCATGCGAGCGCAGGAAGGGCTGCGCTGGCACAACCAGCTCCGGGAGGGCCTTGGTGTCCTCCGGGTGCCATGTCTTCCTGGGAGTAAGCTAGAAGCCGGGGTCAGTATGGGACCCGGTACTGGTCCTTGTCCTCATCGCCCACCTGGGCAGTGGGGCAGGAGGCGCCTTGACAGGCATGGGGCCAATACACAACCAGGGGGCAGTGGGGACACTGGAGGGCAGGGCTGCTCCTCAGACCCATCTGGGCAGTCTGTGGACAGGGGCTGCCAGGACCACTGTGAGGCTCCCTGAAGTGAAGTACAAAATCCTGTAGGCAGGATGGATGAGTCCCAGACAGCAGGGTGGGCTGGGGGCCTATGGGGAGAGAAACAGCTTTGCAGGAGATGATTTGGGGAGCCTGGTGGCAATGAGTTTCCCTGGTGTGGGCTCGTGCAGGAGACGGAGCTGGGCCCTTTCTGAATGGCCACAGCAGCGGGGGACAACAGGCACAAGGTGCAAGAGGGAAAACTCCAGTTAGCTTTACGTGAGTGGTTCAGCACTGGAAGAGGCTGTTCAAAAAGGCTGGGAGACAGCTAGGCTTGGAGATAGTGAACAACCCGATCTAACCGTGAAGCTGGCCCTGCTCTGAGCTGGGGGTGGGACTAGGTGACCTCCAGAGGTCCCTTTCAACTTAAATTATTCTTTGATACTTAGCTCAAAATAAACAATTTTTGACATTAGTTATTCCACTTTGGCTTTTTCCTTTCAGCCAGTCTTAGAAGTAATGCATTGCTTCATGGGCTGTAGGGCGGCTTGGAAGAGTTCTCACTTCTAGAAAAGAATAATGGGAGCAAGCCAAAGGAGACTTGGCAGGGTGCTTGAGGCTTTCATGATCTAATAGAAAGAAAGGTGAATTTTATCTGACTTGACCCTTATTTAAATCCTCCACTCTCATGCTCTGAAGTTTACAACCTCTTCTTTCACTCCCAGCGCGGAGTTACACCTCCTTCAGAGCCAGAGCTGCCGTGACTCATCCTGGAGGGTACCGCTGCGCACGGTTGTTTGCCTGAGCTGTTGCCCTGCTGTGAGAAATCTGCAGTAAGAGAAAACTCGAAACAAACTTAACCTCATTTTGGATTGTCCACTGCCATCTAGGAGCGGTGAGAATTAGGGATCCATTTTTATTTATTCACTTTAAAGTGAATTGTACTGCCTGCCCATGGAAGCATAGGGCGCAACTGAGGAAGAGGCTGCTTTTGTGCAAGAAATGCCACGGAGCTCAAAGTGCACCTAGGTACAATGCATGTGGATGACTCAGGAGATCCTGGCTTCAAATGTGAGCTCTTCAAAGCAGTGTCTGCCTTTTTTGGTGCGCCTTACACAGACCTCTATTTAAAGAATGCAAAACTATAATGAAATGCTGAACGGCTCTTGATGTGTGAACTGAGGCTGCCACCCACTGCAAAGCAGGACTCCTCAAGGATCTCTTTTTGCCCCAGGCAGATAAAATATTTCTGCCCATCTTTCTTGTTCTCTATGGAGGTGGTACACGTGGCTGCCCACCCTGGAGGTCTGCTGCTCCTGCCAGCCAGGTGTGCTGCCAGCTGTGCCCCAGAGCTGCCTGTCCAGGGGCAGCAATTTGCTGCTCATTAGAAAGAGACAAAGGACAATTAGGTAGCAAATAAAACGTGCTCTCTCCACTTGGAAGGCCTGTCAATCCACCAGGCCATCGCTTTCTCTGGGGTTAGGGAAGATGCCGTGCCAAGCTCTCAGGTATGTGTTAGTTGCTCCATCACCGCTTGCAGCAAGCCTGATCAGCGCCTGGATGGGAAGATCTGCCCCCGCATCTGAGGTCCTCACCTCAGCGTCTGCTCCACAGCGCACAGGCTTGAAGCCTGGCCTGGAGCCCTCAGACATTGCATTTGTAATTAGTTTTGGTAATTAACTCAGCATCTCTACACGCTGCGCTATGCTATCCTCCACCTGGCTCATCAGAACGGCGCTATCTTTTTTAGTATTACTTCACTAAACACAGCCCTATCCGTGGCTTAAACCCTAGCCTCTTTAATTAACTGACAACTTTAATCCACGTGTTACACTCTGCTTATCTGGAAACTGACTTTTACTTCTGATAAGCCGTGATCTAATTGCCCACTGTCCTCAGCAGAAGCACAGAGCCGATGCAACACTTCACCCAGGCAGATACCCAATATGCAAAAGCGCTCCCACTCATCATGGCCCCGCATTAATCCCCGGCATTAAAACACGGCGCTGGATGCGAGGAGTTCCTCGCAGCCCCTCTTGTCCCTCTCTCCTTCCTTCCCACCAGGCATCGCGACCTGGACTGCGCTCAGCTGGAGGGAGCTGAGCAGCATCGCAGGCTGCTGGCGTTTTACCTTCCTGCCCGTGTAGGGCATCCGTTTCTAGGCCTAAAAGCAGAAGACAGTTTTACAGTAAGGGGTAAAAGTCTTGGTCCTGCTGAACTCAATATACAAGAAACCGATGTGAGTGTGGCTAGTATATTCTGGATTTATTTGCTGTCTGTTTTTTTTAACTTTTAGGAAACTTTCAGACCCCAGAATGCAAATCAGCCTTTGCATTCAGGAAATGCTTTTCAGGCATTTGCTCCTCTCCAGAAATGAGCGTTTCCCAAAAAATGCCAAATGCATTTCAGCAGTTTTTCTAGAGCTTCTAAAAGAGTTTTTATGCTGAAGTCAGGTGTATGTTTTATCTGTCATGAGGTCCTGCCAGTTTTAGCCTGTCCAGCCAGCTCTCTGCTGTTGCACTGATACGGAGATCTGGCAAACCATTTTGATCCGAAGTCGTGTTTCCAGGCACAGGTATGGTCCCTTTCACCCCCGCCTTGTGGAGAAACAAATGAGAGGAAGGTTTTGCAGAGAGATGCGGAAAAAATGCCAGCTCAAAATGGGACAGGTTTGTGTCCTTCTCTAGGGCTGGTGGGGACAGGGAAGTGAAAGGATGGGGAATGGGAGAACTACAGAAACACCTGGTTGCTGCATTTTAGGAAGGAGAGGTGGGAAGGGACCCTGCCAAGGGGGGCTCCACAGGCAGCAGCAGGGAGAGGACACAGCAATGGCTTCCCTGTGAAGGAAGCACCACGGTGCAGGCACAGAGAGATGCATGTGAGCACCTGCCTAAAGGCTCTTCGTCGGCAGGGGAGCAACACAGGGTGGGAGCCAGCACCACCGGCAAGGGCGACACTGCCAGGCACAGCTTAGCAATAACCTGATAACTGCTGCAAGGAACAGGAGAGTGACGGGGACCTGTGCCCTGGGTGAGACCCACAGCCTGCGCCAGGTCTTGTACTGGCCCTTATACTGGTCCCAGCTGGGGCAGGTCCTGACCCTGGGCCTCACCTTTACCCTAGCTGCTGTGTGCCCCAGAACCACAGCAGCCCAGGAGAAGAGCCTGCCTGCCCGCCTCCTGTCCCTGCATGGTCACCTGTGGAAAGGATTTCTGCTTGCCATGGTATGGCAGCCCACTCCTGGAAGTGGGTCACTGCTTCATCCTTCTGGTAGAGCAGCACCTTCCCAGTCTGCTGCCCGTACTGGTATCACCTTTCTTCTTCCTCCATTGCTTTGCCGCCTTCTTAGTGGTCCAGGCTCCACCCTCCTTGTAACACGTCTGTAAACTATTTCCAAATCCTTTGTCCGGAGCAGGCAGCAGACCCACAAACCATGGGGCTCGCTTGCTCCCGGCCCCTTTCCCTTTGCAGGCAGGGGCTCATCCGCTGCAGCCGTGCATCGGCCTGGACTGCACGAGCCCACAAGGAAAACATGGGAGCTGGGAGGATGCTTCGTGCTACCCACTGCTATTTTGGAGGCTGGGCTTCCAGTATTTCAAGGTGTTGTGAGTCTGGTTCTCAGGAGGATCGGAGAGAGCTATGCAGCGATTCTCTGGTGCCTGAGCGGTTCTCGCTATCCTGCATGGCTGCCTTCCCTCAGAAATGTAGGGACTTGGCTACTTCATGTCATGAATTGCACGAGCGAAACTCTTAGCAATGCTCTGAGCCATTTGTAACACTTAAAGATGGTGATATATGTAATTGCTGCAGTGTGCCAGACACAGAGATTGGGTCCTGTAGCTCTGGCTCCATGCAAAACAGATTTCCATTAGCCACTCCTCAGGTGGCATTAGAAGTGACGGCCACCGATTTTCCCCCAGCCACCCGCAGGGAGGGGCAGTGCTGCAAGGGGGCCTGGGACGGGGTGGAGCGAGGCTGCAAGGGACTCCTCACACAAGGAGCTGCTTCAAAGGACAAGTATTTTTCAGGGAGCATGGTGAAAAATATCCTGCACAGCATGGTGTTTTCTGCAGGTGAAACCTTGGATACTTTCCCTTATTTCCTCACCACCCACCAATCCTGGAGCCCTTTTGGTCCCTCACTCTTGCAATGTCAGCAGCATAGGGATCCCGAAATGCTCCAAAGTCACTTCCATCCTGCTGACCCCGACACAGAGGCCTCATTATCCCAGAGTGCCCGAGTCCATCTATCCTTTCCTAGGAGATTTTATTCCTGAAGGGTACAGATATTTTTATGAATGACAGAGCAGTGCTGTGGGAACTGGGGGAAGATGCACATTCTTTCTGCCTCAGAGGGGATGTCCGTATGGACAGCACATGCACGAGCCGGCCCCACTCGGAAAGCTGCGGTAACTGTAGTACAGCGCCTAAACCCCAAACAGAGGGAGGAAAGCTCAGGATGCTGGCAGGGTGAGCCTATCTGTGCCTGCCTGACACCCCAAAAAGCAGAGACAACCTCTTTGGCTCTCACCTGAAGTCACCAGGTATATGTGTGTACAGCTGTGACAGGGATTGAGCTGCTTTCTCCCACTTTCTTAGGCAAAGAAAGAGGCTTTGGTTGGAGAAGCTGTTTTATGTTTTTTATCTCTGTCTTAGTAAGATTTAAGTCATGGTTTAATCACATTTGATCAACAAAACGTGACTGGAAAATGAGAAGCCAGACGTTTAATTCTGAAAGTACCCAACAATGCTTTGAGGTTTTTTAGTTCTGATTTTTTTCCTCCGGATTGTTTTAGCAGAGAAACTCTGGATTTCTTTGGTTGAAATTTGAAAAGGGTTTTGTTTGACCTAAAATGCCCTTTTTTCAGTGAGTAAGCCATTCATTCCAAAACCAAAATACATGGCAGCTTCCAGGCAGAACACCATCCTCTGGCTAGTGCGGCACTGTGCCCAAACTTCTCTCCAGCCACGCCTCCCCTCTGCTCCAGGTCTAGCAAAATGATGCACCTTTAGTTCACTCTACATGCAAACATGCTTTCCTCCTCCTTCCCGCGCCCAGCTTGATAAATGAAGTCCCTGGCCCTACACCCCAATGAGATTGATAACAAACGCCCCCAGATGCACCCCATGTTTGTGGGCTCTTTTGGCTGTTTTGTGGTCCTTGGACCTCCCTGAGGGTGAGTTTTGCCCTAAGGGACTGAGGCAGCCCAGGGCACAGCAGGGTAGAAGAGAAAGGCACAGTTGTGTGCAGGCGCCAGGCTCAGAGAGTATAAAGGAGGTATTTTCACCTCCTTTGCTGGCTGCCCTTGGCCTTTTGCTGCCTGGCACTTGCTGTTTTCCTCCAGGTCCATATAGCACTGACTGGCTGATGAAATTCAGTGGAATTGCATTTACGGACGTGTACATCCACCAAAGGAAAGGGGAGGCTGTTTTATTATCTTCTTCAAAGCCATCATTTAGTTGCATACATAAAATACCCACAAATGGAAGTGATAGCAGACCAGGATTTGATGAAAAACCCACCAGCGAACCCTGCTTGATGAGCTCTTGCAAATTCCCCGCTGAAGCTCCAGCCCGCTGGGCAACACCACCCCGAGCCAGGCAGCTCCACCTCAAGACTGGTGAAGAGGCAGGGAAACTTGTACCCTGTGGGCATCCCCACTGGGCTCCAGCCTTTCCTGCCTTCCCCAGGCACACACGAGCACCAGCCCGCTGCACGGCTGAGAGGGTGTTTCTGGTAGGTCATCCTCTCACTTTGGTTATCAGGTAGCTTTTTTTTTTTGGTCGGTCGAACCTTGGCTGTTACAGACTTCAAGGACATTGCCAGGTTTGCTGGTTACAAGGTATACAACCATGTTCATACTCAGCCTCTTCTCTAATGCAGACAAATCCACTGGATCCCAGAAGCTAAGAGAAGGGGAGAAAGACCTCTTCTATCAATCACCTCTGTCTGTTTTCCTGGGTTTCTCCACCTCTCTAACTCCTCTTCCAGGATAGTCTATTTTTTTTCTCTTTTTAAATCTTATTTAAACCAAGAAGCTCAGTAAATAACAGGAAGTATTTTTAAGTGGGAAAATAGGACATTAAGTACTGTAAAACACTTGAGAACCACCACCCCCCAAAGTATCTGAGATGTTAGACGTGCAAATAAAAAGAGGAGATCAACAGATAGATCAGGTTCTTTCACCTCACGTATAACTACTTTACTGGGCCAAAAAGGAAAACCTGAAAAATTGAGAGGAAGCCTGAACGACTTGGTAACGCAGAAAGAGGCAGCCAAGACAAACAAACGTGGAAGAAAACACATCTCCTTTTCTGAAAAGAACATCTTAAAAAAATCATTTTTGAGGCATTTCTGCATAAGACAGCCATTTGGCTCCTAGAGCTAGAGTATGGGCCAGAAGCAATCAGGAACGGCGGGCAGAGGCAGCATACATAACGAGGAAGCCTGCATGTGGGCTCTTATCACTTGGAAGCTAATAGATGATGAAGGCAGCTTAATCCATGCAAATATAGAATAATGACAACCCTGACTTCATGCGTCATAAAAATAGGGGGAATAGGGAAAAAAAAAGAGATGGAGAGAAGTAAAAAGCAACAGCATTTGAATCGACGTGCGTCATTAATGGATGGGGCTGGAGAGAGAGAAATAATCAATCCCAAGGCAGAGTGGAGCGGTGGCTGCTGCTCGTGTGCACGGGGAAACCTGCGGGAGGGGAAGGGGAGAGGACGTCAGAGGAAGCGCCTGGCCAGGCATGGAGAGACGCTGGCCGGTTTGGTGCCAACCCAATTTCTCAGCCTGGTTGCTGGCAGTGCGCACTTCAGCCCCATGTCTGCCTGCCAAGCCCAGCCAGCTGCCAGCCCCCGGCAAGCAGAGGGTGAGAGCCCCAACGCTGGCGGCATGGCGCAGGCTTGCTGGGTGGGTAAATGCTCACCTTTTCCCTCTGTGGTGGAGCAAAGGCTGTGTTTTGCAGGCATCTGGCAAAAAGGCAGCGACCGAAGCCATAGTAACGATGAGATTAATTAATAACCATTGGAACAACTTAAGAGGGGTTGTTGTGGATTTAGTCATCGCTAGGAAATTTTAATTAGCCATCGGATATTTTCTTTCCCAGCAATAACACGCCATCTGCGAAGCAGAACGTCCTGCGGGCCGAAGGCTGTGGGAGGTCGGGCCGGGTGGCTGCGGAGGTCCCCGACACTGCAGGCAGGGACATGACAGGCTGCGAGTCGGCGAGAGACGGGCAGCCACGCAGCCAGATGCAAAGTAGCACATCTGATTCCCCCCAGGATGAGCATCCACATGGAGGTGTCTGGGCCTTCGTTTTGAGCGTAAAGGCTACCATTGCTAGTGGAGAGGGCTTTCAGCGCGATCTGTAGGCATCTCATCCTAACCTCTTAATTCTTACTAGCACACTCCTCCAGTAATTACTGGGGGGGGGGCAGATATATGACATTCTCGGCATTTTCTTGTCTGGAACCTCAGCTATTTTTATCAAAAAATACGTTGAGTTAGTCAGGTCAGATCTATTTTTGGTAACCTCCTTGTTGCATTTTATACCATTTTCTATTAAACTCTACATCTTTCATTATTCCTCCCTTCAAAATTAGTCAAATGCCTGTCATACTCCTGAGGTTAAGCTAACAGATCAATTATTGTCTGGATTAATTTCCCTCCCCTTGCACCGTCTTTGAAATGTGCAGCCTCAGCTGTTCTCCAGACTTGTGGCCCCTGCTTGCTTGCACCGACTCATCCGAAAGCCTGGCTGCCAGGCAGGTAACATCAAGTACCCGCTTTCCTAATACTTTGGGATGGAGTTTACTGGCTGGCTGAATCCACGGATTTCCTCTGCCTCCTCATCAGATGTCAGTGCCCCTCCATACTGATGATCCCATCAAACTGCGTGCCTTTGCCACATGTCCCACCACATCGCCCTGGTTCTGGTCCATGTTATTGCCGCACCTTTCACCTCGCCAATATCTTGGTGTACCAAAGTCTTCTTCTCGGGATCTCAGTCAGACGCCTTCTAAAATTCAACTTGGCATTGTCACGTACTTTTCTTTAGCTACTCATGGTTCATCTGGTGAAAGAATTCAGACATACTGAAGCTCTGCCAGCTTGTTTATGTTGAACTAGTATACACTGTTAATAACTATATTTTAATTACCCGTTCATCCAGTTTTCCTGAGCCTGCAGTAAGATTCACTAGGCTGTGTAGTCACGCTGGCATCCTTTTTACAGATGAGTGCAAGATTTTCTTTTCCTTTTTGGTTCTCTGATAAAATAACACACTTTAAAGAGAGATTGCCTATTTTGTTATCAGTTTAGCTATTACATTTCTTTATCCCTTTGCAAAAACTTAACCATGTATCACTTTTTCATAGGTGCAATTTATAGATGTAACATGGTATCCAGTTCCTGGGGGACACTTTTAAAAGTTCGGATCCTCACAACTTGTTATTCAATATATTGGTTTGGGCCAGTTCCATTTTTTTTGTACCTCAATTCCTGATGAAGCCTCAGCCTTTTTTAACTTGAAAATCATATATCTGGCATACAAATACCTCTCCAAACATCCTCTGCCTGAACCTGAAGAGATCCTTTTCTCTGCAGTGTCCTTAGCCTTTTAAATTGCCCTGTCAGCTCATTTACAGACCTGCAGTTCAGCAACCCTCTGGCAAGCTTCATGCTTCCTGTGTGCCTGGAATGTTCTTGTTTACTTTAATATCTTCAGCACTTGCCTGTTCTGGACCTTTCTCAGCCATCATAATTTTTATATCACATTTCACTTGACATTGCCTGCACATCTCTCCATTGGCATTATTCACTGTAGGTCGCTCCTTTCTGAAGGAAGGATTTTTGGGGCCAGACTTCCTTTTAACCCTCCCAGGGCTTCGGGAGGTGTTGGTTACCATGGGTGGCACGTACTGAAAGCCGAGCTGAGGTGAGGCCTGGTGGTGCCCAGAGTCCATCTGGTAGCCCTGCCTGCCCGTTGGCATCCAGCAAAATATCCGACCCCATGCTCCACCTGGCATGGGGTCTGCTACTCTAGAGCAGGCTAAGGAGCCAGGAGCAGCAGTTACTTTAATGCCTTCCAGGTCTTTCTACGGAATCTCAATAATCAGATAGCCGGGGAGGAAACAGAAACCAGAGCATTACCTAGAGACTTTAACACCGGTCATTCCCCCTGGACTTTGCTAATATGAGAGATTGCATCACCTGCCCCATTACGCTACTACGACTTCAAAGGCATGGCATAAAGATAAAATCTACTATACAAACAAGCTGCATTCACTACTCAGGACTTGCACTGCAAAATTGTTTTCCTGCGCTACTCCCTGACGCTGTCTCTGAACCCTCAGCACTGGCTGAGCTGCCTGCTCTGTCCACTGAAAGCAGGGCTGTCAGCCTCAGGCGCACGGACGTCACTCTGGTCTCCACGCCATGCTGCTCCTGTCCTGCCATCCCTGTTGGGGAGCTGTCACTGGGGACACAGTAATGTTGCAAGGCACTGGGAGGTATTTTAGAGAGGAAGGTGCTTCAGGAAGGCAGACAGCCTGCCTGCCTTCTCACTGACCGCTGCAGGCGCTTTTGAAACGGGGAGTCATGTTTGCTGTACCAATTCTTTTTGGAAAAAACATGGTCAGGGCAGTACTAAAAATCTTAGATTACTTCCTCTGACTAGTACTGGGCAAGTAAATGACACTGGCGAAAGACACTATGAAGACTCTGCACCATTCAGTTTGAACTCTCAATGCTGTCGCCTCACAAAATAAGCACCTGAGCTCATTTCTCTGAAAAGGGCTTGCTTTGCTTTGATACAGTGCTGAAGCAGGGATAATATTATCTTGTCGCTTTCCCTGTTCCTCTTACCCTGTTCCCCTCGTCTTACACAGGGGGTCACCAGAGGCATGGGGAGGCTGCTTTTGGGGGTGGAGGCAGGCTGAGTCCATCACAGCTGGGTCCTGCCAGCAGTGGGGTGCAGATGGCCTGGTGGACCAACAAGCATCTCACCAGCGTGTGTCTTCTTCCAGTACTTCAGGGCTGGGGTTGCAGGACTGAGTTTCTCCACTCCTTTCCCTGCTGCTCTCCCCCTCGCCACGTCAGGTTTCTCCTTGGAAAGGCCACAAGGCCGGGAGGCACGTGCTGAGGCCTGGGCACACCGACGGGGACCCGCACACTAACCCAGCTCTGCCACGGGCTAGCTGCATGGCTGTCAGCAAGTCGTTTTGCTCTTCCCTTCCTTCACTGCCTGCAAAACAGGAATAATCATTCTCAGCCACTCACCTTTGTGAAGGGCTTAAGTTATTGTTACCCTGCGCTGTAAACTGCAACCTGCCACTAACAAGCTAAGGGACGGTGATTGTCTGCTCAGGCCACAGCCATCCCGCTTGGTGCCCGAGAGCGGCGGCACCGTCACCAGCCCTGCCCCTGGGTGAGGGCACTGCTGCTTCTTGCTCCTCTGCTCTGGCCAGCGAGGGCAGAGCTCAGACCCCCCGAGTTGCCCACACCTCTCCCACTGCAGAGGAAGGGGAGCTCCTTTTTACCTTTTTGTGGCAAGCCAGAAGATGCCCCCTTTTTTCTGCCATTGTGCCTCAGGGTGATGAGGTCACCCCGTCTTCCGGTAAGAGAATATTGGTTTCACTTAACTGCTCCTCACACGCACATCTGCGTATGAAAAGCAGTCCTCACAGCATTCCGAATGGCGAGAGGAGTCACCTTCCAGGGTGGCATAAGGTGAGCCACGAAGGCAGGCTGCTGGTGTCCTTTCCACCTTGTTAGGTCTCACTGATGTTTGTCTTCACCCTCTGGTGCAGAAAGGATGGCTGCAATAGGCAGAGGTTTGTGGCATTCAGGTTCCCGAAAAGACAAACGTGGTTTCCTTTTGTAGGACAAAATGCTGCTGTGGAGCACAGGCTGGTGCTGCTGGAGGGCTGGGCAATCGCTCCACCTCAGCACACAGTCAGGCTGGTTTAGGTTTAGAGCAACTCTTTATTTTTTCATTCTGAAATAAATTTAACAGTCAGAGCTGACTAAAATGCAGTCCCAAGGTGGTCCCACACAGTAACGTCACTCATCCAACCTCCTGTGCTGGGTCTGTCATGCAAAGTGGGCTTCAAGCTCTCAGGCTCCCTTGCTGCCCCCGGCCCCTGTGCTCCCCTGCCATGGCCAGGGATGGGGCTCTGGGTGTCTGCATCCAGCTGTGCGTGGCGCAGGGGACCAGCCTCTGCTCGGCAAGGGGCCAGGGTCGGGTACCCTGCCACAGCAATCGCAGGAGAAACTGGGAGGAGCGGCTTTCTCCTGCAGCGGCGCTTGCTGGGCAGCTTCTAGTCACGAGGAGGAGAGGAGAGGTGGGCAGGTAATCATGCTCAGGGAGAACAAATCGCTCTTGTGTTCCCAGCCGGGGCTTTGGCTCTCAAAAATGCAGTCTCTGAAGAACCCATCCAAGTTTTCACTTACATCACAGCTTGTGCTAAACCAGAGCATTTGGAAATGGTTATTCACTTCACTAGGCCCATTTGGGCAGGCTGCCGTGCTCAGAACGACTGCCTGCTCTTTACCTTAACACTCAGGCCTTAGTGCTTGAATTTGCAAGCCTGTCGGTGGGCTTAACCGCGTCTCCCACTTGTTTGCTCTTTACAGCCGAAGCGGTAACCCGCCATGAGGGATTTTTGATCCTAAGTCCCATGCGCACTTCTCCAGTGTTTGGACATTAGGCTGAGTATGCTGTCTGTCATCTGTCTTCTGCTCCTCCAAGGGAAAAGCTAAAGCCCAAGAGAAAAAGAGAGACAGAGAGAGAAATCCTATTATAGTTTCACAGACCTAATCTGCAGAAGCAGAGCAGGAACAGTTTTTAATTTTATAAGCACCCACTTTTAACCTTATTCAGTGATATTACCCTTTTCCACAATCAAATATTAGTTTAAACTATCTTAGGCTTAACACCTTATTACACAAAGCTTCTTAGAAATAGAAATAAAATAAATAATCTCACACAAAAGAGTGTCAGACCAAAAGGGCCTGCGAATGCATGGTTAATTCAAAGCCAGCGAGGTTTCAGATGTAAGGTACATACATTTATGAAGCTATTATTCTCCTTCCTCAGAAAATGTTCTTAGTTAAAATTTTAATCCAGCCGAGGTGTCTGTTGGAGGGGCGTCTTTCCCTGCAAGGTGAGAGAGAGAATTTTCCTCTGATTTCAGCCAGCGTAAGGCTAGAGTCCTCCTACGGCAAACAGTGGTGTGGCAGGATTTTACCCTAATTTTACACCACTTTCATTCAGTATTTACCTTCTATTTTTTTCCAGGCTTCTGATACGAATTTTCTTTTCAGAAAGGTAATTAATCCGAAACAAAGAGCTGAATCCTCCTGTAAGCTCTACAAGAGATCAGACCACTTCTGCATATCACTCCAGAGATAATAAGAGCTCTGGGAGCTTTTCAGGGAGTAACTTATTGGACATAATGAGACTCTTACTGGGGCACCTGCCACCAGTGCTACTTAAGAGTATCTGCTTCCAAACATCTCTCGAAATTTAACTGTGATTTATTTCTTTTTTCCTAGTCAGCAGCTGCTGACTTTATCCCTCAGAGACATCACTGGAAATGGTTCTCTCTCAGAGTCCCACGTGTTTTGGTCCGTGGCAAGCAGTGACCTTCAACTGTGTGTCTGTGAGACTCGAATGGTCCAGGCGTAGCATAAAGGGTGCTTGTCCCCCCTTAGCTCCCCTGCAATGATGGCACTGGAATTGGGCATCAGAGGCCCTGCTGGGTGTCATCAAACTGGGTGCAGAGAAACCAGTTAAGTGGACCAGCTCCGGCCCCAGGGTGGGGGCTCCCTGTCGCTGATGAGCGCACAGTGCTTGTGTGTGAATGCTGTGAAAAGGGGAAGGATGTGCCCATGCAGCTGGAGACAGGCGAAGGAGACCCAGAGCACTTACAAAGAATGGAAAGAAACTGCTGTTAGGCAGTCTGCAGGGGGAGAGTGCAGGGAAGCAAACACGGGGTGAATCAGCACCCTCTCCTTCAGAAAGGCACTGATTTAATTTGCTTTTCAGATGGCATTTCAGGGCTTACATGAAACTGCAGGCATCTTCCAGGCTCCCTGAGCAGCTCTTCCCCAGCTTCGGGAAATGCTTGTGTATATGCACAGCATGGCAAAAATCGCTAGGCAGCACTGTTACAGATGGGTGACATCTATATCAACCCCAGCAACTCATGGGTATGCATGAGCTGGGGCTAAGCTAAATCACTGGGGGATGTCTAGGTGGGAAGGTGCAGCAGCAAAGCATTTGGAGCTGCCTGGGACAGCCCAGGGGGACTCTGCAATCACACACCGATGTCTGCAAAGACATAGCTGTGACTTTGCAGCGTTTTGCACGCTGACTTCTGTGCAGGGAGGACAGGCAGCATGGTGGTGCAGGTTCTGGTGCGGGCTTCTGCTGATGAAATTCTCTTCTCGAGGGGATATGCTTCCTCCCTGGGAGCGGGACTTGATCTTTGGGTTATGTCAGGCTGCAGTCAGTGTTGCCTCCAGCCCTCCTCCTCTTCGTTCTTTTCCCACTAATATCAGGGCTGTCCATTGCAAATGATGCTGCCCATTCGTCCCTCTGCAAAGCTGTGAATTCTCACTCAGTAACCTCAAGACCTGTACATCTGGCCTGCCTCTTGCTCCCTCAAAGCCAGGGCTGCTTTATTTGCAGCTCAGTGCATGCCCTCTCTCGCACCTTCTGACCCCAAACATCACCCTTCATACCTCTGCAGAGCTGAGCCCGGCTGCTCAGGGTGTAAGCTGGGGAACAGCCAGAGCACAGTGTTGCAGTGGAGACCAGGCTGCTTATAGGGCCACTGCACTTTGACCAGACTCTGAAGGCATCAGGCCTCCCTGTACCTTGGGGATAACCAAGTGACACAGCTCTCACAAGACCTGATGAGCCAGACACTTCCCACCGCACTTCACTGGCCATGGCATCATCTCTGCCTCGACCCAGAAAGAATAACAAACACCTTTCTGGTCAACCAAACAGGTTGGCCCATTTTTGTGTTTGGTGACTCAGTCAAACAAGTTGCCCAGAAGAGGTAGAGTGTCCTTGAAGGTTTAAAGACTCCAATAACCATGGCTGAGCTGACCTCATGTTAGCTATAGCCCTGCTTTCAGGGCAGGGCAGGGGTGGACTAGATGATCTCCATGGTTCCCATTCGGTGACTCTTTATTGTTATACAGTTGATTTTAGCCTCTCCTGTATTCTTCACAGACAGAAACATTGTAGCCCTAAGGAAAGATTTAGCAGGGGAAATGATTGCTTTTGACAATATTCAGCGTGGCCTATTGCTGAAAAGAAGATGGGTGGGCAGTAGCTCTGTCTTTTTAAGATGACAGATGGGGATACTAACATCAGTGCCTTCAGTTTGCTTCATTTTGCAGAGAAGTCATTTGAAACTGCTAGCACCTCTCACACAGCCCTGAAATATGGCAGCCATAAATCCAGAAACTGCCTTCTGTGATGCTCCTTGAATTGCGCGCCTCTCTGCAATGGCATCTCAGCGAAGGGAAGGCTTGTGTGGAGATAACAAGCATGCCGTGCATTCAGCCGATTGCCCTGAGATAGTCAAGAGCCAGCACACACATGCTCTCTGCAAGAATCAAATTTCATTATGGAAACTTTTTAGTTGTTGCTGCTTTTAAATAATCCCCAACTGGGCCTGTCCTCCCTTTCTCCCCATCTGTTTCATATCTGTAGTGAAGAAATAAAAAAGCCCGTGTCGGAGGGAGGGGAGGAAGGCTGGTACCCTAGCCTAGCGCGCTAAAAACCCCTGGCTTTGTCTTCACTTCACCTTCACCGCCGGATGGGTCGGATGGGTTTTTTTTCAAACTTCTCATGTAAACTCATTAGCATCACTTTTCCATCTGACCCACTTAGAGATCTGCGTCACTGGTGATTTTTCAGCACTGAGCAATCTCCCTCCACTTTTCTGCTCATATCCTACGAGGGGGGGCTGGTGCGTGTGGGTCTTGGCTGAACAGCACTGCCTTTGCGTGGATCTATATTTATACATTTAACGTCTGAGTGGGCTCAGCCTTGCAAGAGTTGTCTAGAGTGAACTGCGCTGCGTTTGTGTCAACACCTAATGGGGCCCTTTCCACCTCTGGATCCTGGTGTGGCGAGCCTGCACTGCTGTTGCAACGCCTGCTCTGCACAGTCAAACAATGCTGCTTTTTTTAGACTGACAACCTATAATACTGCTGGTGCTGTGGAGAAGTGATAAAGGTAACATTTCACATCACCAGTCAGAAACCGCCTCTCTTAGGATAACTTGGCAGAAAAAAAAAAAAAGGAGGGGAAAAAGCACAAAGCAGAGTACGCAATTGTGAGCAGTGATGACGTCCGTCATCACATAATCTCTCCTGAGCCATGTTTCAAGCAGGACTGGGTGACACTGTTGCAGGGAAAGTAAGAACCAGACACCGAAGAGATGCATCGTCCTCCAAGCCGGAATGCTACTCTGCAAGTCGTACGTGAAAAGAAAAATACTTCTAAAGCACAAGCTTACTGTAAAAGATGACCAGTGAACACGCAGTTTTCTGTGGCAAAACTGGTGCTGCTAGTGAAAGGACCATAGCAGGAAAGGGCCCCCAAAGCAACAGTGTTTCCCTGTCTCCCAGACCTGCTCAGCTTGCACCGAGGAGGAGGCAGTATGCAGGAGGAGAGGCTTGGCTCTCGCTGCCAGCTTGGCAAACCTGCCCTGGGCTCCAACAGGCAATCTGGGATCTTTCCATCTCCTGCATTATCACCTATAATGGAGGAGCAGGTGGCCAAATTAGGCCCTCTGGCTGTGGTTTTGCAAGGCAAAGCGTTCAGTGGCGATATGTGCCAGGAGCATGTTCACTCCCACCCCGAGCTGCAGTGCTCCCTCCTGCTCTGCGAGGGGACACCCCACCGCCGCCTGTCAGGCTGTGCCACGAGCCAGATCAGAGAACTGATAGCACTTTCATTTGCAAGTTCTGGTTTGGGTTTTTTTTAGTTGGATTGACTTCCTGGAGCTCCATAACATGGCTCTTTAGAGTGTGGCCTTGGCGTGAGTTGGGGGTGGTGCGTTACAGCATGGAGATGGGGATGCATCTTGGAGAGGGTTTGCATGAGGATTAACAGGCTTTTTTTGTTGAATGCGTCATGTGGTGAAACCACCGTGGTGGTCAGACCAGTGCCAGTGGCAGGGCCTCTCAGCTTCACCTTCCCTTGCCTCTGTGTCAAGCCAAGCTATGTGGGCTTGACAAATCTTCCCCAACGCCTGACTCCCCTGGAGCTCATTGCTAAACCAGGACTGCGTCCAGAGGGGACCCTTGGATACTTGGCTGGACCTGCTGATGTGCTGGAGGGCTGATGGAGGGCTGGAGCCAAAATTCGTGGTTAGTTGTGCTGCAAAAGTCTCTTAACATGCCTCAATTCACAGCGAGCTCTTCCCCAGCTGCCTCTCCCACAGAGTCCAGCCAGGTCCTTCAACCCCTCGCCTCCTCCTAGATGCCTGGAGCAGCTCCACTTTTGGGCTTTTGGGAATCCCACATGCAAAGGCTTCACTTTCTCTTAGAGGAGCTCTACTGGATGTTAAAAAAGTTGGGGTTCACCTGACATGCTGGCTTCAGGGCGCATTGTGATTTTCCCCCTGGCTTGCCCCCAGCAAGCCACCTCACTCCAACCCCATCAGTTGCACCCCTCCCTGCGTAGCTGTGCTCACCTCACCTGCTAGACCATGCCAGGTTCAACAACTCCTTTCCAAACCTGTATCATTTTACTTGGAGGTCAAAAAACTTTGGCGCAGAAATTTGCCCCCAGCCAGCGAGTACAGGAACACAATTTACACAAAGTTGCTTTTGCAGGTAATCCTCCCTCTTCACTCAGCCAGCTTTATTCCCACGAGTGATCTGCTTGCAGAAGAAAGGGTAACAGAAAGAGGTCCTAAGCTCAGACTCCTCTACGTTATAAAATCACCTGGGAGATTTTTTGTTGCTGCAACAAGAGCTGTGCTGTGTGTGTGCTGTGCCCTGCTAGAGAAACTACCCGCCGAACAGTCTGGAGGATCTGAAAGTTCATTGCTCAGGGGCGAGGGGAAAGGGTCATTTGCTTGCTTTTTGCTTGGTGTTTTGGGCTTTGGGGTTTTTTTGTTTGTTTTTTTTAATAGGGCATTTTAACAAATGGATTTCCATCCCTGGATGCTGAACCTCCTCTTGCCTCCTAGCTGTTATGCCCTTACTTTGATCCTCCTTCAGGAACCTTCAATGTTTCAGGTCACAGCAGAAGGACTGATCAGCTTGTTTTAGGCTCAGGTGTGGGAATGAAGTTGCAGAGGGAGGCTGTAGGCTATTGATCCAGTAAGATCTAAATGAACATGATATTTGATCTGTAATTATATAGCCGAAGAGGCATTGCAGGGCAGCCAGTCAGCATTTTGAATTGGATATAATGTGCTTTTTCCCTGTTACTGTAAATTAGCTGCAAGCGCACCTTTACATCTCATCTTACAGCACTCCCATTCAGACATCTCTGACTTCAGCCAGGGACAGAAGAGCAGCACCAAGCACAGGGAAACGAAAAGACAGGACCAATCTTGCTGCACCTCCTTCAGTGCCCTTTTCATGTGCCATTCTAAAAAGCATTCGGCTTGCTTTCTGGCTAGGTTTCACCAGGCTGTTAAGAGTTAGCTATGTGCTGCAGTGGTACTTTATGAGGCTACAATTTAATTTAGAAGCTAATTTATGCAAGTTATGCATTGGTCCCTCTCTTCCATTAGAAGACAGCTGTTGGGTCCACCGTGTGTGCAGCGGAGCAGCGTCTGTGGATAACTGATGAACTGGGAACTCACCACTGGCCTCAAATGCAAAAAGGCAGTAACAGGCGGTGCAAGCAAGGGTGGGCTACGAAGAAGGAATTTCTAAACACTGCCTGGGCATGTAGGGTGGTGCTAGGAAAGACAAAGCTCACCTAGACTTGACACTTGCAAGAAGCGTCAAGGGCAACAAGAAGAGTCTCCACCCCTACATTAGTAGGAAAAGGCTGAATAAGGAAAATGGGGGCCCAGTGCTGAATGGGGTGGGTAATTTAATGACAGCAGAGACCCGTAAGGCTGAGGCACGCATTGCCGCCTTTGCCTCATTCTTCACCAAGAAGGTCTTCCAGGCCTCTGTGCTTAGAGAAAGGGTTGAAGGGGGAGGAGAAAAACCATCAGTGGATGAGGATCAAGTCAGGGTTTGCTTGAGAGAATGTCCCGCACATGGGACCCACCGGGCTGCACCCAAGGGTGCCAAGGGAGATGGCTGTTGTCCTTGCAAGGCTGCTCTCTATCATGTTTGAAAGGTTGTGGAGATCAGGGGAGACCCTTGGGAACTGGAGAAAGGCAAACATTGTACCCATCTTGGGGAAAGGCCAGAAGGATGATCCAGGAGACCGCGGACCAGTCAGCCTCATGTCAGTCCCTAGGAAAATCATGGAGTGAGTCCTCTTGGAGCATGTTTCTGGACACAGGAAAGAGAAGAAGGTGGTTGGAAACAGCCAGCATGGATTGACCAAGGCTAAACCATGCTGGACCAACCTGACTGCCCACTGGGTTAAAAGTCCAGAGGGAGCTGTGAAAGAGGAGTCAGCTCCTCCATTGCCTGGAGACCGAGCAGACAAAGATGACACCAGGGCTCATCCCAGTTAATTTGGGGTATTAGTAAGAGTTCGCCCCCTGCTAGCAGGCCACATGTTCCTGGGGCGCTGAACTGCCACAGTGTCAGGTCCAGGAGGTGTTTTGGTATAACCAAATAAATATCATTGCAAATCCTTTGGCTTTCTTGTTTGGTGTCAAAGAGGAGAAGGGAAACAAACTTGGCAGAAATGAGCCTGATCACATGTCCTGGTATTGATGCACTTCAGCCCTTAGGAAATTTTTTCCCTCCTAGAGAAAATGACGCTTTCTAACCACTGTTGCTCTCCCTTCCTTCCCGCTCGGTGGTGGTGGTGGATGAGGTGGTCTGGCGGTGCAGTATCAGTGGGCCATTTTATGAGGACCATCCATACATCAGTCCCATAAATGTACTTTTCCAAGATATTGGAGTTTCACAGCATCTAGGGAGCAGTGACACTGTCTGATTTGACCAGGAGGCTTAACAGGCAGTAAGCTTGTCAACGAGAAATAACAACTCTGCCAGAAAATCTAGGGCATCATCTCACCTTGCCAGGGACAAGTGCTCACCAGGTTGTGGACACATGAGACCGCAGCTCTTGGACACTCTAGAAAGCCTGAGAGCTGGGATTTCAAAGCAGATACAGCCCTATTGGCTTTCAGGCCAAATTTTCCATGAATAAAAGGTTCATCTAAAAATAAAAAGTTCAGACATGCAAAACCAAAACATAATAATAATAAGGTGGTTTCCCCAGATAATTACATATTTCAATATCAGAAGTTCTGTACTTGCACACAAAATATGCTCCCTGCGGGTTTTTCAAAGCTCAGTTTTCTCTCAGTAAACAGCACTTTTTGTGGGGTTGTTGCTGCTGCTTTCCTAAGAAGGGAAATGTTTGTTTGTATACAGCTGCAGCCCTTTTTACTGGCCATTAATAACTATATGCTAATAGACTAAAGAAGGTCTTAATTTTCAGAGTATGAATATTGATGTTGTAAATTCAAGTGGGGCATTTGCATTTATTACTACACGTTATTTGCATAGTGTCTGCCGAGGGTTCTGTACCCTTGTGGTGAATATGTATGTGAATAAATCAGTGAGCATTAATTGCTGAGGCTCAGCCTGTGGGTCCTGGATTCAACTGGAGCATTACTGTCAAATTTATGAAGGCAGGGCCCAGTCCAAGAGGACTACTGAGATTAGGTTGCAGTGAAAAATTGTTGAAACTGGCATAGTTTGTCACCGAATTGTAGCATAAACTGGGGTTTTACAAGCAGTTTTGACAGACTTCAAGGGTCTTCCTGGTTTAAAAGCTTCCCTGCATGTCTCCAGGAGCAGGATCAGGGCAAAAAGCTGAAAGCATGTTGCAGAAAAGCCAATCTTTTCTTTTCTGTTAAGGTGCCATATATATCTAACATTTGGCTAGAGCTATTGCTGCCTTTGATATATTTGCAGGAAGGAAGCTGTTAGGATTTTTTTTTCTCTTGGCTCTGAAGTTTCTCAGTAGAATTTCCTAATATCCCAAATGAATCTTGAAAAGCAATGAGGATTTTTTTCCCTGTGTTGTATCATCCATGGATGTGGGAAGTTCGTTTCCTTGAGCAGCCCACTGAAGCTGCTTTCCCAACAGATTTACCAAAACATGTAGCTGTTGCAAAGATGGGTCTCACCAAGCTGTGAGGCAATTCCCAGGCTATTAGTGGCACAGGGTGAGTGATGGGGTCAGTGTCTCTGTACCATCTTCCGCTGCTTGCAGCCTGAAGGAGAACGGACACAGCGCTAGAGGATGAGCTTGCCTTGTGCCCTGTGAGCCCGACCAGGACGGCTGCCCTGGGGGAGACTCACATTGGTACCCAGCACATAGGAGACAGCTGGAATCATTATAACACACACTATTATCCATAACCACCTTCCTGAGATGCCCCACCCCATTTGCCTTAGAAACAAGCCCTGCTTTTAGAGCAGGTGGGCATGCGGTGGGAGGGGGAACTCTGAATTTCAAGCCCTGCCTCTGCGAACCTCCCTGCTGTCCCCCAATAACACACCACACACCCAGCGCGAACGAGCAAAACACTGGCCCACAGGCTGGGGGCTGGGAGCAAAGCAAACAAAATGCTGGTGTCCTGGTGCACAAACCAATGAGCAATTTGCATAATTAGGGCAATGCTGACGTAAGGCTAAGCATCTCCTTTGGGTGCATGGCAAGCTCAAAAGGATCCTGCTAGAGCTTCCTGGCTTTGTGGTAAGCGCTCTTTCTGTCTTGCCTGTGACAATTCTTTCACAGAGAGATTTCTTTGTGTGGCCTCTTACCTCTTGACCGAAAATGTTTTTACTGCACCTCATTGCACACAGAAGCAAAGTTGCTTCTTAGATATGATGTACAAAAGCTGTGGTCTGCTCCTCTCCTTTGTGCAGGAGGGGCACTGGAGATGAGGAAGGCATCTCTAGTCCTCTGACTAACCCCGGGATCCACACAGAAAGGCTATCTCTGGGACCACGTTCCCTTTCTGCATGTCACGTCTGCCTCTGGTGGCAGCACCGGGGTAGGGCTGAAGAGTGAACCCATGTGTGAGGGCAACATGTGTCCCCTTTTCCCAGCTTTGAGGAGGTTACCCACAACCTCTTTGCTTTATGAATTGCTCCAGCCCAACTGGTTTCTCACGTTTTCTTATTTTTTAAAATCATTTATAATGTCAGTTGCCTTTGCTCTCTCTGTCTCAAGGACCATGAAGCTTCGTGAAGATTTTAGCCTGTCCATGGCATTAAGGAATGACTCATCTCTTCTCCAGGCTGACCGGTACCTGCTGCTGTCCTGAAGCACAGTCCAGCAAGGGACGCTTGAGAGTCTGCATTTGGGTATGCACGTGGTACACAGTGGAAGGCTCCTGGCTCCTGTCATGTAGCATTGCCCTGTCACTTGGCCACTTCTGACTGGTGACAGAAAAAGCAGTTTGTAGAAGATGAGTCTTGGCAGGGGTGATGATGGCATTGCATGCAGAGACGAGCCAGTGGTATGGCTGGGCTCAGCTGCAAGTAATGTGAACCTTAAGAGGGGGAAAGAGGGGATGAATATGGGGGGGCATTACACCCAAGCTGGGACTACAAGTCCAAGAGCACTGCAGTAGCTGCTGAAAACCCCTCCATCTACTGCCACGTGAAACCCCAGACCTCTGGGGCCTGAAGATGTGCAACACTGGCTCTGGATTCATGTGCCACATGTAAGAGCAGAAAGGTTGCATGTTTCCAGGTGCATGCCTTTGGCATTTTGTGTCTGAGTGAACTAATTAATTAATTAACTGATTTATTAATTAATTAATATGGCTAGACTAATGCTTCTCTCCTACTCCAGACTTGTGGGTCCCTGGACTCCCCTTGGGCAGGCAGCAGTGGGCAGGGTGAGAGGAGGAGGAGGACGGCCAGCCCCAGAGCTGGAGCAGTGCTCAGCCGGCCTTGGGCAGCGCTGGCTGCATGCCGAGCCCTGGCAGTGGTGCGAGCCGGGGCAAGGCGAATGCGGAGGTTCAGCAGCACTGGCTGAGTCCTTGGGCTTCCCAGTGCTCGCTTTGCTCTTGAGTACGCTCAGAACCAGGCTGCTGAAGGTTTATTGTTCCCCTCCACATCTGTCTAGCTTCCCCCCACCTGTGGGAGCTCAGACAAGGCAGGAGGAGGGTAGGGAGCGAGGGGGAAGGATGCTCACCGCCTGCACGTGACCAGCGCCGCAGCCACTGAAATCGGGTTTTCACTGACATCAGCAAGCGTCGGATCAGGCCTGTGGCCAGCTGGGCGGTGATGGCCGAAAGGGGGGTGATTAGCCGGGTTTGTAGAGGTGTGCTATCCAGGGCCTGGGCTGAGATAGCCAAGCAGGGCCCCTTCAAGCTGTGCTGTTTGTTATTCAGCTCCCTCCAGGAGGATTAGAGCACGTGGTAAAAATTTTTTGGCGTGTGATAAGATTTTCTTCCTGAATTTCATGCCGAGTTTGAGCTCACTAATCTTCCCCTTGGAGCATGACAGACGACTTCTCATACCGCTGGCACAAAAATTTAATCCCACACCCAGATCGGGCCGCACAGTACCCGCTTGTAATGCCCCTCTCGTTGTTCGGGAGGCTCCTGGGGAGCCTGCGTCCCCCAGCCTGGGGGTGGAGGTGACCCCCTGGTCCCCCCTCAGCCGCCGGTCCCTCTCCTCCCCATCCCACAGCCACTGACATCAGCAGACATCAGCACAAAGCAGCTCAGGAGGCGGCATGAAAGGATCAAGGAGCAAAGCCGAAAATTGAATTAGCACTTATTAGAAGGGCGGCTGGCCACGCCGTGGATCGGCCCCATGTGAAGTCCTGGGTCTGGCGTGTCGCACACGAGCGGCTGCGGCACACGTGGGGCAGCTGGAACGTGCCCCTGTGCCTCCCACGGGCCGCTCAAACCCAGCCATGGTGTGAGAGTGGGATCCAGCCCTCCTCTTCCTCCTCCTCCTCCTCCTGCTCTGAGAAGGACACGCGTCAGGGCCAAGGTGGTGGCAGCTGCGTCGGAAACACTCTGCGCAGGAAAGGCAAGGAAGGCGACGGCATTAGTGAGCTGAAACATCCCAAGCAGAGGGGACCTGGGCGCCACAGAGGTGGTGGCTGTGCGTGTGCCCCCCTGCCTCTCCTGCTTGAGAGCAGTTGCTCACAGCTCTGTAAGCAGGTTTATTAACCACCAAGCGTGTGTGCTAATTGCATCACTGAGCATGGGCAAAGCCCTCATTAGAAAGGAGACCAAATGGGAGTACCAAGTTAGTGTCAAGCCTGTATTCGGGGAAAATTTACATCAAAGTTCATGTTTAATGTTCCAGCTGTGGCATGTTGCAGACCCCAGGGTGAGCAGGATTGATCTCTACATGAACTGAAGCAATCATCATGGGAGACATCAGCACGATGTAGCAAGTCCCCGAAAGCACATTTTTGTCTGCAGCCAAGCCGTGCTGCCATGTCGCGGGCGTCGGGTGCCAGAACTAAGAAAGGCCCATGCAGGGGCTGGGTGGGCTTGCCTTATACCGTCGGGTTTTATTTCTGTTGCCTTCAGCCTCAGGTGGATTGACACATCCTCTGTAACGAGGCCCATGCCACGGGAGCGGTTTGCAGTGCCACACTTAATGAAAAATCCCTGGCTACTGCCAATCTTCCTAGTAACACTGGGTCTGCTTCTGGATGTAAGTGCTAGTTATTAATTCAAGGACTTTCTTCTTTGTTCAAAGGACATAAAGATGTCTTTCATTGCTTTGTACCTGCTCATCCTCCTTGCAGGCAGTTTGCTTGGTGAGCCAAAAGAGCGCTGTTTCACCGCGTCCCATTTGTTAAAAATGCTGCCTGTCCCACATACAGCATCCTAACATTAAATATTTTACAATGCCGCGTGGGAACATGCTACCTCAAAAGCAATTTAGTGCTTGATGCTTTTGACACTGAATAGTTGAGAGGGTTCAAAACATGGGATCATGTGGCCGAAGAGGAAAACTGCTTGGAACCAGTGTGGGACCTGGTCGAGGTCAGTCTTCCTGAGGGTGCTGCTCCCTGGGACAGGCACTGTGCATGCGAGGGAAGCATCTCAGAAGCAGACTGGAGCCTCAAACACACTCCCCTGGTCTCACATTACTCCTGCATTTGGGTCTTGCAGTGGTGCTGGCAGGTTTTCAGGTGGGAGCAAGCTGTCCTGGAGCCTTCTCTCCCACCGAGACCCATATGGGGTGGATTGACGTTTGATGGAGCTCGTGTAATACCGACCAGCTCACTGGCATGAAAGCTAAGCATGCTGCAGAGCAGTTAGCCCCGGCCCGATCCCTCCTGCAAGGCTTGGTGGCTTCTTGTTGGCCTGCAGAGTAAAGCTTGCGGAGTCCTCATCCCCCTTGTAAACATCTTCACGCTGCTTGCTAATAACTGGCTTGGCATGATCATTTTAAGCTTCCAGCTTTACCTACCACCCTGCTGTTTGGGAGGGAGGCTGCGGACTGGTCGGGGGACAGGGATGGGACCAGAGGCAGGTGCATGTGGGGAGGAGGAGAGGGATTTGACCTACATGACTTCTCAGGGCTCCTCAGGGGCACAAGGCAGCCTCCAGCCCTCTGACCAGCAGCCAGCATTTGCCTCAGTTTGACCATGCACATGTAATTCTCAAACTTTCTAGCACGCCTTACCCTTTTCCTGCATTGTTTGGTTTTTTTTTTTTTTCCCATGCACTGAGCACTGGTTCAGATAACATATTCAAAATCTTGCAGTTTCAAGATTTCCTGGCATACACTGGCAGAGTGCTGCTATTTCCAAGTTCTCCCCTCAGGGCACACAGCTCCAGGCTGTGTTGCTGCTGGACTTTGCTGGCCAAGCCAAAGAAGGGGAAGACAGCGTCATTGCGGATGGATGCAAAGGACTGCCTTTCTTCTTTGGCAAATGAGAAACCCTGATGACTTTGAGTCACTTAAAGTATTCAGTCCAATCTGCAACAAATGCTTTGCAATGCTTTGTTCCTATCTTTCTCTTTCTCATCTTTATCCTTTTCAGTGATGTTGGGCAAGTTTTGAAATGTCCCAGCAGTCAGCAGTGTTCTTTAAAATGTCAAAAAGAAAGTGCTTGGATTTTTCTTTGGGCAGAAATATTTGCCCAATGGAGCGCAAATCTACTGCCAGTTTCTTCCAATCTTCTGCCAATCAACCCAGGACTGCAGGGTTTCAGGACCGATAAAATATTTGTTTGAAAAATGTGGCCCATTGTTATTTGTCAGGCTCAGCTCCCCATCACTCCAAAGAGAACACCGTAGCTAACAGGAACCTCTTGAGCTCAGTTATACAGATATTAACATTTACTCTGCTGTGACGCTCACAACTAGAGATGATAAGTGATTTTTTTTCTATTTCCAGCATTACCTTAGCTATCCTGGTATCCATGGGGAAACACTAACACATGGCATTTTGCACTGAGCACCTATTGCAAACTTTGTTGCATCGACTGACATGATCTGGCTCCAATCAGCCAAACACAGCTCTGCTACACCTTTGTCTGACAGGCAGGGAGTTTCTATAGTTACTTACTGCCCTAAGAAAGCCCAACCAGTCAGTCAATTATTTCTCTTTACAGCCAGATTTAGAGCCCGATCCAGAACCGAATGGTCAGCAGAATCACACTGTACGAGCCTATTCATACTGAACTGGACTTGGCACGGAGCTACATGGCAAAACACCTCCCACCGCACAAGTTTTTAATGTGTCAGCCCCCTGCTTCATGCCCACCCTTTGGCTTGTTGGGGCAAGGAGGAAAGAGGAGAGGGCATCACGACACCTCCTGCACTTCAGCGCTGCAGACATAGGAGAGATCACTGACATTAGCATTGGGATGGGGGGGGATGCAGAGCCCATCACAAGCAGGGGTCTGTAGGAGGATCCCTGCGGTGGGACTGTCAGGCACAAGGCTTTTCCCAGCACTTGCCAGGCACCAGGAGGGAGGACTTGGTAGCTAGCAAGGCAGGAAGGTCAGAGGGGGAATTTTTCTACTGGAGACCCAGGCCAGCGGCTCTGTCCCAGTCCCCTGCTTTTCTATCACCTGGGTACAGTGGGGATGAAGAACAGGCTTGGACTACTGAGGAGTTGTTGGAGCTGGGTGAATAAAAACATTTCCAGGGGCTCCTGGTGAAGAAAATTGCTGATATCTTGCCCCTTCCAATGCCCTTTTACAAAGATTAAATGAACATAGCCATCAAAAAAAAAGGGGGGGGGGGATTAAAAAAAAAAAAGAAAAAGNAGTAAAAGTCTCCTACCTTGTAATTTAGGAGTTCCTGCACTATCTGTGAGCAAGCTCTAGGGTGCCTCACAGGGAGCAGAGGGGTAGCTCAGTCTTGCAAAACCCCTGACTGCAAAGCATTTGGCATTTATTAAACTGAAACCCCGGATAAAATCTTTGTCCCTGCTTTTGCCTGGATGAACTAGAAAAGTGTGTCTTTCTTTTCAAGAGACGGTACTGCTACAGATTCAGCTGTGCCTATAGGCTGCAACTGGCTTCTTTGTTTCTCCTTTCAATTTCCCACAGATATGATCTATTACCAATGCCATGCTTTTCTTTTGTCAATATATTACTAGGCTTTATTAGCAAAGCTTTTATTGCAGCTCTCCCTGCAATGAGCCGGTGAATGAAGGTTAAAAAGACCAAACCCGAGCTTATCTGCGAATGTAGCTTGCATAATCGGCGAGCGCTGCTGGTGCAGGGCTCCACTGACGTAACCGGCTGGGGAAAATTACCGAGACGCCTGCTGAGGGACAGAAGTGACTAACTCTCATCAGCAGAGTCCCAGCGTCTGAAGGAGCTGCTGCTAAGGCGATGGGCTAAAATAGACCCGGAGGGAAGCTGATTTTGAACAGCAAGGGCCTTTTTATTTATTTTTATAAGGAGCGCTCTGTGCAGATTGTGTGTGGACTCTTTGTGTGTGTCTGTAGAAATCAGAGGAATAAACAAACCTGGAAGCAACCGCTCACGCTTGACATCCTTTTGTTGGCATTTATCAGCCACTGGCAGGATCCCCATGAGGTTCCCAAGGGCAGCTGAGACCCGGCCAGATCGTAGGCTGTCCCGCTCCAGTCCTGCCTTAGATAAGCAGAGCTGTCCTCCAGAGCATCATCCTGCTCTTAAAAGGAGCAAAATATCACGGTCGAGAGCTTGCGTAAGTAGACGGAGCCGTCAGCTGCAGGTCGCTTGCCTCCAGCCGGCTGCGTGCTGCCGGGGATGCTGAGTGATGCCTGAGGCTGTGCAGCAGCGCCTGGCTGGAAGCCATGAGGTCTCAAGGGCAAGGAGAGCTGGAGCAAAGCCCCAGTGAAAGCCTCAGGAGCATGCCCAGGGCCAGGGGTTCAGGGTTCAACCCTCGATATAATCCTGGAATGATCCCACTCACGTTACATGGAGTGGGCTGCACCTGCTCAGGGCTGGAGGAGGGAAAAGGTAGTTTTCCAGCCTTGCCCCATGGCCTTCGTGCTTGGTGGTGGGCCAGGAGGGCCCTGCAATGCTTCCCACAGGGCAGCAGAAGGAGCCGTGGAGAGGGGGAGTCCTTAGCAGTGAGCTCCTCCAGCATCAAGCTCCAAAGCAGGGGTGTCCGCACTCTGCCATCCCCATAGCCAGAGGTAAGGCACACCTCGTTCCCTGGTCCCCACAGGGGGTCATGCGGGCAAGGTCTGCATCCATGCTGTGACTCCCAGCTCCACGCCTGACCCTTTCACTGTGTGACTTCTGGGCTACAGATGTGCAAAGATGCTTTCCTGTCCAGTGCCGTGCAACTGAGAAAACCCATCTGGGCTCAGATAAATAGGAAATCAGACCATGTCTCATCCTCTGCCAAGGTGGAAGCCAGTTACAGACGCAGAGCAGAAGCCTCCTGCCCCGGTTTCCTCTGAAAAGGCACAGGGGGCTGGACATAAGGAAAACAGCAAATCCATGCCACCGGAGCTGGTCACTGTGGGGAGAAGGATGCAGCTTGTCCCAGCAGCAAGAGGTAGCACTGACCTCTCTTGCTGTCGCTGGTGGGGACAGGAAGCCTGGAAACATTTCCAAGACTTCACAGTCTTTCTCCAGCTACTTAGGAGGCACAAAGCTTTTGCACAAACGTTGTCTGCAGTACGGGCCAGTGTAACGAGCAACCACTTTATACCAAATCCTGTGCACAAACTGCGTTACTACCACCATGTGTACGGAAGCTGCAGCTTTTGTAGAGTATTTGCTGTTGTAAATGTACCCACATAGGCTTTAAATGAGGTTGTTAACCCATGCCTGGTTTTCTGATGATTGGTTTAACCAATCATTCAGCCAATTTCAGCCAACTAATTGGCTGAAAATGAATGAAGCTGCTCGTCAATGTTTCTCCCAATGAAATGTGCTTTTTTCCCTCGGGCAGATCAAGAGGTAGAGAAAAGCCCTGGGAAGTGAGGATCGCTCAAGCCACAGCCGTGAGTCTGCGGGGAGCCCTGGGGAGCCTGGAGGTGCCCGTCACAAGCCTGGGGGCTGCACAGCCCCTGGAAAGTCCTGTCCCCTCCATGTCCTGAGCAGTACCGGCTGTCAAAGCACCAAGAAGAGAGACATGGAGCTCTCCAGGTGAACCAGATCAAAAGCAAGTTGTCCCCACCAGATCTGTGACTGTAGAGAAATAAAGACTTCTTCTATGAATCTCTTGCCTTGCATTCACGTAAATCTGATCTCCACAGGGGAACCGGGAACATCCCCTGAATACATCACCATGCCTCGGCCACAAGCACGTAAGGCTGTGGGAAGACATGTGGTCATGGGGTCATGGCCCTGCCCTCGATCCCACCACATCTGTGCCAGTCCAGAGAGATGTTTTGCCTATTCAGAGAGCACACAGACATGTGCCAAACCGCCAGTCTGGTTGGTGTCCCGTTTAAGGCCAACACAAGGCCTTTTGCTGTCTGCCCATACACAAGTAGCTTGTTCCTGTTAATATACACACAGCAAACATCTCTAAGCTAATGTATATGATATCACAGAAAAATGGTGATTAAAAAGTAGCTTTGCTGGTGTTTCATGGTAGCAACCACCACCAGCTTGTGCTGTGCGTCGTAAGAGTCTTTGAAAGGTATATTCATGTGAAGAGGGTGTGGAAAGTACCTGTCGTGGTGCCATGCAGTGGCTGAGTTAAGGTTTAATTGCTGAGACAACTCCCTCAAGTGAAACTGAAGTAGACACAACTGAAAACTGGAAGTCAAAGAAACTGTCTTTCCCCTTTTTATAACTGAATGATCTTTTCCACCCATTTTTAACCCACCTGCTGCCAGCAGTGCGCAGAACTGCACAGAGGTGGAGAACTGGTGCTTTGCATGAGTCTCAGCCAATCCTTAGGATACCAAAACCTTCCTGGAGGTAAATGTTTAGGCAGTGGCTGATTGCATTTTGTTCTATTGACTAGACCAAGGCTCAGAATTAGTGCGTGGGGAAGCGCTGCTCTGCTACAGTCCTTCTGCATGACCTTGCGCTTGTCGCGTAACTCACTGTGTCTCATTTTCTGGAATAGCACCACCCATCACCCAGATCTGCTGCCAGCTCACTTGGTAATTACTAGGAAGGTGGTTTAAGAAGCTGTGCTAGCATTCTAGAAAGAAACCACTATTGAAATGATTTCAAAGCTCAGCACCTCAGGCCATCTGGAAATGGTTCAGGACAAGAAAAATGGACTTTCATGATGTGGGGTCCCTTTAGGGCACAGGATTTGAGCTGGCTCAACAGTGAAGAAAGGATTTGTTTGGTGAGTGAGCACAGGTGTACTTTCCCCTGCACTGAAAAAGCTCTGTGATTCTTTCCTACAAAACAGGTAGAAAGAGACTGCCATATATTTACTGTATCTAAGGCCACTCCTTGTGCACCTCGGGGGTGTTTCCATGCAGCCTGCAAATTCTCATCCATTCTCAGGGTCTTGTGCATCCAGCCAATGTATGATCTACTCTGCAAAAGGAATATATATTAGGAGATATACTCCATAACAGCAAAAAAATGTCACCACTGTGTTTCTTTTTCTTTTTTTTTTTTTTTAAATCAGACTCATCTTGGGGACAATGTGATGAGAACCAAAAAGATGAGGTTTTTGAAGAGATCACACTCCATCCTTCTCTCAAGCAAGTGGCCTGCGTGCCTGTCCCACCACAGCAGATCTGTTTCTCCACCAGGCTGCATCTCCGGGGGATGTTTTATGGGGGCAGATGGAGCTTGAAGTACAACCTTTAGGACCTCCATCCACCCACCACTGCCAGCACCCACCTCTTTTGCTGGAGAGTTTGTGCACCATACTTGGCATGGTTGATTTTTCCCAAGTGGCAAGTGGCAGCCACCTTAGTGACTGCAGGAGGTATCCAGCTCGGAGCTTGAAAAAGCTGGTTGTCTCTCAGCTTCCCACAGCATAGCAAGAGACAGCAGCTGGCTCTAAGTAACTCCCAAACAAGTTCAGGAGGGCCAGAACAGACCAAATGAATGTCACAGAGTTCATTTCCCAGCAATATTAGTCATCTATTGCTTTTCCTCTGTTTCCCCACTTTCTTTGCACTGATACACAAGCACACTCTGACATTAAAAAGCTTCAGAGCTCCAAAATGGGGAGAGGGAGGAAGACAGGGTTTTTCCCTCCCTTGAAGCTTTAAAGCCACCTCCATCTGAAGGAGCGAAGTGAAGGAGCTTCGAGGGGGGGAAAAAAGATAATATTGCAAAAACATTCTGAACTGTAAGAATATTGCACCCATGAAAAAGCCAGCCTGAGCTTATAAAACTTTAACATTGGTAGTATTAAAAATGCAGAGGGGACCAACAGAGAGCAAAAGAGAGAGCAGTAAAGAAAAGAAGAACCTGGCAGGAGGAAATACACAAACATATGTGGCTTAGCTCAGGTACTCTAGGCATCGGCCAAACACAAACAAAATACTTTGTCACCCCAATGTGAAGTAAATGTTTTGTGTCTCTTGTCAGTGACAGCTATTGGGGACAGCATGGGGCAAAGGGGAATGGGTGCAAAGGCCTGGGATTTATGAGCTGAGAGAGAAGAAGACATAAAGAGTGAGCACGTCAGGTCAAGGGGACAAGGATATCTCCAACCCAGTGCACAGAAAGGACCACCATTTGCAATTGCAAGGCTGATAGGTACAGCTTTTCATGAAGCCACCAAGCCGAGGACTGTGGAAGGGGACGGGAGAAGAGCCGATGTCGTAGCTGGGGTCAGGGAAGGAGAAGGGACTGGAGAGGGCAGTGGGGGTAGCCACGCAGAGGTTCATCTGGCCTCCGCAGGAGAAAGGTGTTGGGACAAACTCTGCAGAAAGGATGGAGAAATACAAGATGGCGTATGATAAATCGAAGAAATGAGGGGATAGGTTTCCCACCTGTAGTCTGTGCCTGACTTGCTTGAGTCAGGACATGGGGGAGACCAGGTCTGCCTGATTCCTTGTTGCCAAGCAGGAATGAGCTCATTAAGGTGAGGTGTAGTGAAAGAGATTTAGTTCGGGTCAAGAATCAGCCAATGGGTAGAAAACAGGCTGTGCTGAAAGGGCAATTAAAATTTGGCAGTGGGCTCCTGGTAGAGTTCATTGAGGAGCTGTCTTGGACACTATCTTAATCCGTATTTTCTTTAAACGACTCTAGCAGAGAGAGCAGGAATGACGTGAAGTTGGGAGTCACTGCTGGTGCTGATAAGGGCTGGAATATTATGTAGGAGGAGCTGGGTGCCCTTAAGGATGAGACTGAGACAAATGGGATGTAATTTAGCAGTAAAAAATGCGCCGCCATGTACTTGGACACTAGAAACAAGAATTTCTGCTATATGCTGGCAGCTTATCCACAAAGCAGCAGAGATAGATCACTCAGGCATGAGATGGCTCTGAGCCACGAGTGTCTCACGGCTAAGAAAAGGCAAATGCAAACGGAGGCGGCATCAGCTAGAATATTTCCAGAAGGGCCAGGAGAGAGAGGTGCCAGGGGATGAGGACCCGCTGAGACCTCAGCAGCGGTCAGGACTGTGCCCGAGCTGCTGGGGTCATCTCCTTGTGCCAGCTCAGCCCTCAGCCCTGCGCCCTGACGGACCCCGGCAGCTCCCTGCGGCTTGGGGGGCTGCATGGGGACATGGCCACTCTCCGTAACCACTTCTTTTTCCAACATGTCCACTAAGAAGGGAGAGGAGTTATTTAAGCTTGAGAATAATGCTGGCCATTGAGCAAATGCCTCTAAACTATTCCTGACTATGTTTAGAAGAGAAATGACAGAATTAATGACTGCTGGAGGAATTAAATTCTGCAAAGGCTTTCCTGCAGGAATCCTAGGAGCAAAATGCTGCCTAGTTTTAAGCTGGAGCTTTGCAAGCCTATGAAGGGGATTGCATAACATGACTATGTGTGACAGAAGAAGATGTGACACAACAACCCAGGAGATCCTGTCCAGTCCCATGACTTTAAACTCGTTATCTGTAAGCGGAGCTATAGAAATCGATAGAACAGGGTCATCCAGCTAGGCACTGGTATTAAATCTGCAGATGAATCATGGCCAGTACTTTGGGGCAAATAAACAAGGTATGGTTTATTTCAGACTTGACTTTGGAAAGCCCCACTCATGACCTGAGAATTTAGAGTCTCCAGAGCAAGGCAAGAAAAGGAAGCCAAGATAGACAAAGCCACTGCATTAAAATGCCTCCTTTGAAGGGCAGTGCAGATCTCTGCTCTGCTCCTAAAAAGGCAATATCGGGACAGACACAGCTCTTACCTATGCCAGCTGTCCCACAGGCTTGAAGGGACCTCTATTCCTGCCAGACCTGCCCAGACTAGAAAGCCAAAAACCAGCTCGTCCTCTTAATCCAACTCATTAGTTATGTAAGTGGGCAACAAATGAAGCCATAAGAACCCACCTGAATGCCACCTTCTTCTATGGTCTAGCCTCAACACAAAGAGAATTTTTATGGTCCTCACCTGGAGTCAACTGAAAACCATAAATGTTGGTATCACGCCCTTTTTAATCAAAATGACCAAAAGGACAGTGACCAGCTTTACTCATCACTGCATGCCCTGTGAATGGGTTGGGAGGGCCAATGTGTGTCAAGGCAAGCAGGGTGGTCACGCCTCAGGATCAGTGGTGGCTGGAGGGTCGAAGCGGGTCGAAGCAGGTCCATAGCAAGGGGAGCATCTCAAGGGCTATGGTGTATCTCTGCTGTCCCCGGGGTTGGTGTTTTGCAGCACGCTGGGCTCGAGGTAAGCCAGAGAGCAATAAGGGCCATTTTTGAGGCTGTGTGGGATGCCATCAGCATCTCTGGCATGACAGACCCATCTAACCAGCACGTGCACAGAAAAGGGAAAACGGCCACCTAAAAAAAGGGTTGGTATACCAAGAGTATCAGGAGAAGGTTTGTGTAAAGATAGAGGGTCTCCAGCCCACAGCGTAGGCACTGACATCCCTAGAGGATGTTGGTGATACCTCTAGTTATGGAGCAGGTGTCTTCACCAAGAGGGGACACAGGGTCCTTCAGGCTTGTGAGTGGCAGTATGTTTAGACGGTGACTTAGGCCAAGAAGGACACTGCCCTTCACCTTCACTACACTGTTATGGCTGGGACACGCTACCTCTTCTGTTCATTTTGTTTAATTTAAAAAGGCTCCTCCTGCCCCTGTTGACTACTTCATCCATGGCACTATTGTCTCTTGTGAGAGGTTTTCATTAACATATCTGCTGTCAAAGTGTAGTTTGAGAGGGGACCTTCTTCCCTCAGTTCCCTCCTGCACCTCACCATCCCCAAGGGTGTCCTGATGGTCAAGCTGACCTGTACAGTAGACCAGGAGGACAAACATGAGGGGGTGCTGGGGACCTGCAGAGGAGAAATTCTGGGACTTGTAATTGCACTGAAAATAGCAGTTGACTTCTGTGCTGCAGATCGGCTTTCAGAAAGCTTTATCTGTCCTTTTACAAATACGTGATTTAGGTTTTTTATTCTGACAGTGACAACAGGACCATCAGAAGGAGGAGTAAATGGAGAGTAATTGCAGGAAATAACATGCAAGAGATGATCACCTTTTGCCTGGGGACTGCATTTTTCTCCCATCTCTTAGGTACTCTCTGGAGTTAATAGCAGATAGAGTTTGTGGCATGAGAGCACATCATGGGTCATGGATGCATTGGGTCTCAATGCTCTAGGACACTAAGGCCCCTGCAGAGGATGACTTTCCAGCCACCCCAGGAACTGCACTTCTTTTTGTCTGCAGAGGAGTGGAAATCTGGTCTTGACAGAAAGAGTGTTGTGGTGCCCCTCCAAGCCCCCTGTATGCACACACCAGCTTTGCTCTGAGTACTTCAGCTGTAGAATAGTGTGTTTGGCACAAGACCAAAAGTAATGCCAAATAATCCCCCCACCTGATTCCCATCCTCCATGCTGTCACATCCCAGACCACCCAGCCCTGCTGTAGTTATTCTCTGTACCCTGTCTCATGATGACCTGACAGCAAAGATGTGTGTGCAGACTCTCTACCGCACCGGAGACCCAGGCTGCACTGACACCTCCTCTGCAGTGACCTGCCAGCCCCAGGCACGTCCTCGTTGTGCAGGCTGACAAAGCCACCAGTCCCTCTTTTCAGGAACCAAGTGGCACTGGGGGACTTGTCTGAGCAGACCTCCAGCTCTCCCAAGCCCTTCTCCGACGGAGTGTGACCAGGCATCTGGTTAAATTCCTCACTGATCCTTTCTCTTTCCTACCACGTCTCATGCCTTGAGGGGTGCTTGCTGACATGACAGCCCACCACTGTAAGCTGTTTCCACCCTGGAAATCATTTTGCCTCCTTGGCTCACTGCAGGGGATAGGGCAGGCTGGAGTACAGGAACAAGAAGCAGGAGAACTTCTTAGACGCTCTGTCTAGCATTAAACCTGAAGTGCGGGTGATGAAGGATCAGCTGCTGAACATTGAAGTGCCCACAGCACTCCATCCTGCGACAGCTGGGAAGATGCAGTGACCTCCAGTGAACAGACGCAGACTAATTCTACTATCTTTGACCCTTTTAGAGGAATTTGGTTTTTTCCCTCAAGAGTGGAAGGATCGATTTAAAATCTAGCAGCCAATTCACTCTGGCCTCTAGATTGCTTTTAAAGCACCGGTCCTGTGAGAATCCCCCATTTAAGTTCACCTCCTGCCCTCCCCAGTGCAAGGCAGACTCCTCCGGCTCCTCGCAGATCAACCTGGCAGCCTGAAGTAACACTCCCTTCCGCGGTTTATCTTCTGCCAAACGAAAGAAAACCAAACCCCTTGATCCTCGCTCAGGAAATGAGAGCGGTTCTGCATAAACTCTACGTGTTAACAGGCTCTGGCCCTGCTAAACCCAGCTGGAGGAAGCAATAACTTCCTTGGTAGCCAGCTCCTCTCTTCCATGGCAGAAGGACTTGCACAGCATAGGGTGGGCTGGCTTGGGGAATGGGTCAGGGTCACCCCCGGCTGAGCTGGAGAGGGATAAAGCAACAACTTCTTTCCCAGAGGCGGCTGGGTTGCAGATCTCAGAGCCGGCCTCTTGCTTACAGCAGGGGAAGCTGGGAATTGTAAGATGGCGTGCAGCAAATGCCAGCTAGCCAGATCTGCAGCTTTCTGGTGAAGGGTATTACTGATTTTGATTATACTAAATTTTTTAGTCCAGATAGGCTTTGGCCACCTCTCAGAAAGGCTGATGGTCCCCTGCTGAGAGCCTCTGCCTGGCGTGTGGGACATCGAGATCTGGGCCTGCATCTGAGCAGGGACACAAACTTTGTTCCCCCACATCCTGAGCAAGGAAAGCTGCCAAGTGGGAGAGGCTGATGCGGGGTCTGGCTCTTCCCAGGCTGGCACTCCCCATTTTGTTCATCCCAAGCTCTGGCTGGCGAGGTGGGGAGGAGCTGGGTGGCAGTAACGGGGTGGACCAAAAACTCAGGCAGTGCATTTTGCCCTGGGGGAGCTGCGGGGGGGCAGGCAGGAGGCAAGATGTGTGGGAGATCCAGCCCCCACCAGCCAAAACCCAGACTACGCAGATGCTCCTGCAAAGCTGTCAGGTGTCAGCACGTGAAACAGCTCCCCAGGATGACGGGATGACGTGCCTGAGTCCATCCAGACTTGCCAGGGACAGGGGAGTGTGCCGTGCCCCCTGTGCCCCAGCCTGTGTTGCCTGGAGGAGGCCCTGGGTTTCACTGTTAATCTGCACAAAGCAGGGGTCAGACCCTCCCCAGGCCGCGAGTCCCCACCTCCAGGCCAGGAGCCCCATCCCTTCAGCCAGGGTGGAGGTTACTTCGCTTGCGCAGCCATCGGAGAGGCTTTAACCTCTTTCATGTGTTTTATTTGGGAAAGAGCAACCTGCCAGAGGGTCTCTTATCCTTTGCACATTCATTCCCTGCCCTCCCAGCTGTGATTTTCAGAAACACTGCTCTCTGCTCTTCCTGCTTGGGCCAGTAAGTTAACCAGAGGGGATGCTTCTCTTCCATCCGTGGGAAGTGCCTTTGACCCACAGGTAATTGCAGGTAGGCTTGGGCACCCACATTAGAGCGCGGACGATGCCGGTGGGGTGACGGGCAGAGCTCCTGATCCCTCTTCCACTTTACATTTGACTCAGACCCACGTGATGTCCTGATGCAAGAGACACGCTGCATGGAAAAAAATCCATGTAGCTGCATTACGCCTCTCAGAAGTAAGCTGATCAATCAGTCTAAAGGAATTCAATTTGTTCGGCTTGTCAGAGGGAAAGATGGGAGGTGACTTGACCACAGCTGACAAGCCCTCCGGGAAGAGCCGCATGCCCGGAGGATCTGCTGCTCTGGCAAGAAGAGGCATGACGCGATGCCGTGGCCACATGTGCACCCAGGCACCCAAGCAGGCCAGCTCGGATGAGGAATAAAAAGGCGTGCATTCACGCCACAAGGATAATTAACCACTTCAACAGCTTACCCAGGGACACAGCGCAATGGCTCGCAGCCTTTAAATCAGGACTGACTGCCTTTCCCAGAGATTTATTAGATCTCCAAAGAAAGTCCTGGGCTTGACGCACAAATCATGCTCTGTGTTATACCAGGGGTCGTGCTAGCCGACCATAATGGCTCCTTCTGGCCTTGAAATTTATGGCTGGTGTCAGAGGGACAAATAACTCCTCCAGCAGGCACTGCTGGAGGAGAGAGAGCTCCCAGGGCATGGCCATCTTCAAGGAGAGCATGGCAGAAATGCTGCCCAGGTGGCCGCGTCTGTCCTGCACAGCTGCATGGCAGAGGCACAGCGGCCACCAATGCTGTGCCGGGTAGCAGTGTGGGGACACAGCCCACATCCTCCTCTGGGCTTACTGTGGAGGGGGGGGAGTCCTACATAACCAAAAGCCCTCGCTGAAACTGGGAGCGTGAGTCGCCAGAAGGAAAGGGATGATAAATGTTCCGCTTATCTTTTAGGCAGATTTTGTTTTGCAAATGAGGTTTAAAAATAAAAAATAAAAAATTTCTTCTGCCAATCCTGTTTTAATACCTTCGCAGCACAAGGATCTGCAGCATCTCAGTGAACGCCTGCCTTGGGATGGCACAGTGAGATTGGAGGGGGAAATTCAGGCTCCCCCCTGCCACGCCACCTGCCCCTCTATAACGCTCGCCTGATGCAAATTTCCATTTCCGAAGTGAGCCGCTCATTCCTCTTCTGCAGAGATTTCCAATTTTCTCTCCATGCAGTGATTGCAGCAAAGAGTCTGCGAGGGGAAGGGGGAAATCTCTGTAAAATGATAACCCCAGGTGTAAATCTTCAGCAGGATCTGCACAGTTCTAGCTGTGCAAGTGTCATTTACATTAATGGGAGTCATGCAGCTAAATAAGCGTACTGGAAATACCCTCATCCCCAGCTGCCCAGTCTAAATAAAATAATAATAATAAAAAAAAAAAAAACAGAGGGGAATGAACAAAAAGGTTCTGTTCCCCCCCCGCAGGAGGTCAAGAGAAGACCTGTGGCAGAAGCAGAGATGTCACTCACTCCTCACCCATCACGGTGCAGGGCAGCAGGGAATAAGCATTCGTGATGCTGGGAGAAGGCCGGCAGCTCTCTGGGCATATGTTACTGTAAATTTGAAATTAGAGCCACCGAGAGGATGCAAAATGACAAACCCAGCTGCCGGTGGGGGTGCTGGCTGCCAGCAGAGTAAAGTGTCAATTATTTACCATTTGCTAAAGGACACCGCTTTCTGCAGTCACGCTGAAATATGTGTGAAGAGCATCTTAATCCCTCCAGCGTGTGGGCTGGCGGAGGCAGCCCCAGCCCTTCCCTCCACCAGAGCAGGGCTTGGGGCTGGGGCATCCCAGTGTGACCGCTGGCCATGCTGGCATCCAGCACTGCAGAAATGACAAGAACCACCCGGCAGCGTTGCCTGCCTGCGCTGGCTCCCCCCGGGTCAACCCCAACAGCAGGGGCAGAGAGCAGGGCTGTGAAACCCCTCAGAGGGCGAGGCAGGGATGGGGGGTGCACAGCCAGCACCGCCTCGCACCCCAGCTCATGAAACCGTGGGTGCTGCATGCCACTGCGGGGCTGCACAGGGCAGAGCAGCTGTGCATGGGCACAGCAGAGCTGCGGCGGGATCCGGGCAGGGACCCATGCTTGGGATAGCCCCGGCTCCAGTTGCTCTGCTTCTCCTGTTGCAGCAGAATGTGTGGCTTGCAAAAGCAACAGGGGAGAATTGGCATTTTGGAAAGTGTGTGTGCAAATAAAACAGATGGCGAGGGTGTTTACATTAGCACTCATGCTGGAAGTGCTTAGATTATCTTCCTTCTTAGCTAAATTAGGGCCCAATCTGGGCTGGGAGCATCACTTTAAAAAATCACTGTTCTTCCTGCTGTTGGCGAACGTGGGCTCCCATGGAAATCTTCATTCATCAAAACTTTCCCCCGGTTCGACCAAAACTTTCTATATTTGGGGCCCTGACAAGCCAGGGAACTTCATGAGCACTGGTGGCTGCTTAATCACAGGGCCCTCATGAGGTTCAGTCATCCTAAATAAGTCATCAAGGCCGTGAGTCATGTCACAGGTGGACTCCACAGTGATTCAAGGATGAGATGCTCCATCCTGATTTATTTCATGATATCATTACCCAGAAGAAAACTCATTTAAAAGAAGTATTTCCAAGCCTCACATCCCACCTCTTCCACTTGAGCTAGCAATCTCTCCTTGCCGGCTCCCCGGCCAGCCGGCTGGAGGAGCAAGAGACACTACTCCAACACCTGGGCTTGAAGGAAGAGGCTTCAGTGGAGGTTTCACTTCAGCTCCACTCACTTGCTGTCTACCTAGGCTTTCCTCCAAGGGCTGGGCACGTGGTAAGGCTTTTCCCTGGCTGGCTGGGATAGCGTTGTCCTCTGGGGAAAAATCAGGACTTGCAGCAGTCAGGCATAAAACGAGCGCTGCTTCTTTGGTGGTAAGGCAAAGGGGAGGTATAAAGCCCGTACATAACTGTCTGTTGAAACACCTTGGCTGCAGTGTTAATACCCCCGGTCCTGTGTCACCGCAAGGACAGCCACACATGATTGATGCTTGGATGTTGGTATCAGTGGATCATTACTGCTGGCTGCAAGCAGGTGTTTGAGAGCTGTTTGCCCGCTCTCGGTATGCTCTATGCAAAGTGGCTGAGGGTCAGGAGGAGTTTTATGGTGAAACTTTCCATACTTGTGAGTATTCAGGCAAGGGACTGGTGCCTCGTGCCCATCTGCAGTGCTCGGGTCTCAGGGGCAACAGCCCAGAAACACGGGCGAGCTGTGGCCGCTGGCAGGGCAGGTGCACCTCCAGTCACAGCACCCTGCTCACCACATGCACACCTCCATTTTTTTAAGAACCACATCCGAGGCGAACGAAGTGAAGTCATGAGCTTTCTGCATGCCCCAGTGAAGCAAAAATGCCCAGCTGTTCATCTTCTGGTCATGGGCACGTAGTTTCTCCCTCCTTACTTATCAGACTGAGAGTAAAGGAAATGTTTCCACCTGTAATCTATTATCTGAAATATCAGTGATAACTCCTGTGCCAGCACTTCTGGTGAAAGGGAAGGAACGCCACACCCCAGCAGAACTAGCTGGGAACCTGGAAATAAAGGATTCTTGATCTGGAGTCAGCCTCTTTTGTTATAAAATAAACAGGCACCAAAATAATTTATGCTATTTTATGCTGTGTGTGTCCATATCTGGATGTGTGCATATGCATATGCAAAAGGACGAGACCTGTAAGATAAAGAGCAGGATAAATTAATCTCCTGGGTATAATCTAGGTCCGCACCACGATCTGTGGGAATTTTATCACTTATTTCAGCGTGGCTTTACACCGTGTTGTAGCAGCAGTTGTGACCTGGGAACTTTGTACTGCTGGAAAGGGAAAATCTCAGCATAAGGACCTGGCACTCACTTCTGGCCTTGGGGGGACCAAAGATGTCAGGGGCTGCTGTAGAGTATAGCTTATTTTATAGCACTTGTACGATAGCTGCTGTCTCCCAGTGAGCCACACGTATTTGGAGCCCAAGATGACTAAGTCAGTTGGCTTTGCAGGCAGCGGGATTGGAAAAATTGTTCCATTAAAAAAAAATTTAAAATGGTAAAACTTCCCTGCAGATAGTTTTCACTGCACCGGAGGTGGCCTCCAGTGAAGCACGGGGAGCTGCTCTCTCAAAAGCAGGAGGAAGGAGCTCTCATGTTCCTCATGAGCAGGGCAGAGAGGAGCTGTACAACGCCACACGAGAGCCAGGTGAACTGGGCGAGCGGCGTGGGGGGCACTTGCATCCTCAAGGTGCCCCGACATACAGTTTTGCAGTAGCCTGGCAGAGATGGACCCCATAGCCCAATGTTTAGGGCTTTGGTGGCAACATGGCAGGAAGGACAAAATGCCACGCCAAGGAAAACCAATCCGTGCGTGACATCTCCCCACCTGACTGGCTCTAGCCTTTCTCTCCAGAGCAGTGTCTTGCCCTGGAGGGCTGCTGTCAGGGACCCCAGCAGGATGAGCACCAGGTCCTGGAGGAGAACAGGGACCAGAGCACTTCTCCCCCTGCTCCTCCACATACCATTTGTTTCTGTCAGGGTGGCCGCATACCATGCCTTGAACTACATTGATTTTATTTGTAGAGACCTCTGACCAGTGGAGGTCTTGAGCACAGAAAATGTCCTCTAAAAATTGGTATTTTGACAGCAACCTGAAGCAAGATGACTCAAGAGCTAAGGCAGTTCCCAGAGAAAAATGAATCAGCACTACCAGAATAAGAAGTTTAATGGATCAGGTGCAGCTGAGGCCTCTCAGGGTTTATACCTGTTCCTTACACGCCTCTGACATGACATCCCATGTGAGCTGTCCCCACTTGCCAGTGACACTACCACAGTCTTGTTCGTTCCCCTTGTTCCCTTGCAGCTAGGAAGATAAGTAAGGAATGGGTCTCCCATCTGAGATGGTTTGTGCAAAAAGGTGGATGGAAATACCCATGTTTTATTAAAAAAACTTGACCAGTGGAACATGGGATTTGTGCAGAAGACAGTGATCAATGGGAACAACCAGCATCTAAATGTACCCCAGGTCTGGTGGTGAAAGCTGCTGCCACCATCAGTCCTGGTCCAGCTTCCCAAATAGAGCAGGGAATCTCCTGAAGCATTGATCCAGGTGAGGCCAGGGTCCTTCTGGGCTTTCACAAGAGGCTCTTTGCTCACAGAAACTCTTTGGGAGCTGGGGAGGAGGCCACAGGGTGGTCCTTGGTGACATCTCTGCATGAGGGAGATGGTCGCCTGGCCACCTCCATGAAAGCTGAATGCAGCTCCAGGTACTGCTTGTGGGGCTCATGACACCACTGGCACAAGGGTGGAGAGGGCTCTGCCACATACCACAAAGTCTAAGGGGGCTCTAGCCCCTTGGCTCCTCCCCTCCCCACTTTAACCAGCCAAGGGTAGAAAGATGGCTACCAGAAGCCAGAGACCTGTGCTCAGGCTAGTTAGCCACAATATTCTTGACCTTCCCATGATTTTTCTTGAACTTTTTTCATAGTCAAGGCGAGGAAGGATTTTGATCCGTTTTTGATTAATCTTATTTCAGTAGCAATCGTCTTCTCGCATAATCTCTTTATTTTGTGGATGACAATGTTCCTTTTATATAATAATTTATGGGAGCAGTGGGCTCAGTAGAGTGCGAGGTGGCTCCCTCCTCTGCCTCCTCGCTCCCCTCCTGCCCCCTTGCCAAACCCATGTCTTGGCACCCATCAGCTCTGACTCATGCCCGGGCATGGAGCGGGCAGGCAGGCAGCATCCAAACGGCTACTGCATCGGGTGAAATATCAAAGGTGAAAGGTTTGGCTATTGACTGAGAAACATACAGGCAATCTCACATTTGACTTTCCCCTGCTTTGTATTGACTTTCATTTTCTCATTGTGATAACAGGTAAGAAATCACTGCCTGTGTTTTCACAGAGACAGCTCTTCTGTCAATAGACCCCAGTTCTCCTGGTCTCCTCCTCCCCGCCTTTTCACAGATTAGCTTCTCACCAAAATGGAAAATTATCTTCAGACGATGATGGCAGAGGCAAGGCTGACAGGAAGACAAATCAGACGGTGGGCATGAACTATAAATATTGTTAAATACTTACTTTTCAGCTTGTGTTGCCTGACTTCTGGGAAATTATACATAGCGTTAAAAAAACACAGCTGCCGGTGAGTGTATGTGTTAATGATGGCACGTCAAGAGCACAGTGTCGTGTTTGCCTCTCTATACCAAAGTAACACATAGGCACCCCAGCAAAGAAGAACTGAAACCCACCAGGCAAGAGGTGCTCTTCGCCAAAGACCAGCATCATATGTCGGAGAACAGCTTCTATAGTAAAGACAGGGACAAGAACGGGGAAATTACAGGTGCATTAAAACTGATCTCAGTCACACATGGGCTCAGAGTAATTGTTTCAGGATCAAGCTAACCTCTACCTTTCACAGAATTAACTGATCTTAAAATGCTTTTAGGTCTATCCTAAAATGACATTTCCATTAGAGGAAGGTGAAACAGTCAATGTTGTTGTACCAGTCACTTCTGAGAGTTCAACAGGAACATACAGGGCAGGCTGCCAGTCTTCCAGTGAAGTGACTTGACTCCGGCACCGGCACACAACAGACTTTTACAGAGACCTCCTTACAGGAGGAGACTGAAAGACCTGAGCTCATGCCTTTTTCTACATCTTTCCATTGAATACGAGGGAAGAAGAGATCTTCTCCCTGTGTCGGCCTTATTTGCTACAGTGAATGAGTTAAGATAATCAGAGAAACAGGTAGGCTAGAAGTTAGTTTTGAAGACTGGGAAGGTCCTAGAACATTTTCCAAAGTGCAAGAGAGGCAGCAAGACACCACCCCTCCCTGCATCCCAGCATCCGTAGGCTGCAATCTGATAAGTTTATATGTAGGCTTATGCAACTTGGCTGCCTGCCGCAGCAGGGACCCGAATTCAGCGACCCAGGAGTTCCTTTCAGCTCTGTGCTTTGTATGGGCCTCTGACACACAAAAGCGTGATGGCCCTCAGAGCTTGTAAAAATACTTCTGTTAATCCATTAATAAATTCTGCTTAGTGCCCACAATGAGGGGTCTTAAAAGCTCTGCACTGCTGGGGTTTTCAGAGGATGTTGTGTTCTGGGCTCAGTCAACAGAAGGCATCGAAACCTGTAAGAGTCAAAGGTCATTCATTTTTGCAAGGCCTCAGCATTTCTGGATTGACCGTCAGGGAAGAGCATCCTTGATTCACAGATATTTTTACGAACTGAAACGACCCTGCTCGGTGGTCATATTTTGTCTAAGAACTGGGTTTGCTCTCTTTGTAAGAGATAACCAGACACTAGCGAGTGCCATGAAGGTGTAGAGGAGAAAGAGAGACCAGGAAAACTACATTACTTTTTAAAGAGAGCACGTAAATGGGGAAGATGGAAATCAGACACCCTGTGATTGCTTAAAATGCCTGCCTTTGAAACAAGAGAGCAACAAGAAAACCAGAGGTCAGTGCTACTAAGCCAAGAATGGCCCCTTAGGAAAGACACTCAAACTCAAATCCATTGATGTCATAAGCTAAGCAAGGTAATGAATCATATTTTGCCAGTGAGACTCTATATTAGAGAACTTTATTTTTCTAGGAAAGCCATGTAGGAATTAAAAACCAGACAAATAAGCAATGCTTTCAAGTGCACATTTTGATGTGAAAGACAACAAACTCCAAACAACTCTTTCACCTTTACTTAAAGGTAGAGCCTTTTTTGTCTTTGTAGCGGCCTTTGGACGTATGCTCTTCTCTACCAACCCTCCTTCATGCCTGGCAGACTCTTCCATCTGCTGCCTTTGTTTCGTTCTGCAAAGATAATACATATTCTTGATCCCTATTTTTGAAGAGCCCTTAGGAAAACATGACTTGAAGGAGGAATAAAAAGCTACAGCAAAAGACTCCATTTCTAGGTAATTTCTTCTAAATCCTGCTTTCAGTTTATTAGCCTGACAAAGAGTCTCTCAGTTGCAGAGCAGAGCCCTACCTCCCGCAGGGGATATACCGAGGATTATCTACCCTGAAATGAAAGTCTGTTGACCTGGGGAAAACATTTCACTAAATAACAGCAGTTGTGAATTGAAGGGACCTGTGGGGTGTTAGACATGGTGTAAAAGCAATTTGAACGGAGTAAGGAAAATATGTGGAAACAGTTTTGGGCAGGAAAGCTAGATAAAGTATGTAAATGAATACATTTGTGGGATGGGTAGAAGTTCTGCAAAAGGAAAATATGCTCAATTTTCCACCGCTGCCCTCTGAAATGGCAACTGCAGAGGTACTCCAACCTGAGCAGAGTCCCACGTCCCCCGAAGGGTGCCGTCACCCAGTGAGAGGTGACCTGGCCCCACCACGCTTCCCACTCTCTGGCAAGACTCACTGTTCCCCATGGATCCCGGGATGCTCCCTGCACCGCCACGGCATCTCCCTGCCTGTGGTGTCTTGGGACGTTACGCCTGCAGGCATCACTCTGCATTTTGGATCTCCATGGTGTTGGATATGACCCCTGTCACGTACCTCCAAATAGCCTTGCCTTGGCCAGAAGACTCCATGTTTTCAAGGAAATCATGAAGCCACCAATGTTTGAGCTATACCAAATTAAAATTAGGGGAAGGAAAAAACCCAAGAAAACTACTAGTCTTGAGCCTGTCTTCCCAGCCCACAGCCCAGTGGAAATTCGGACCTGCTGGCAACCTAGGCTAAAGTGACTTTAATGTTAGTGAACCAGAGAGAGCACGTCGTGGCACTGGGACGATACCGTGACGCTCTCTCTTTGGGTCACTAACATTAAGCACAGGAGCGTGTAATTGCTGGCATTCCGCATGGCCCCTGGACCACAGGAATGAAAGCATTTTTGCTGTTCTGAGAAGAGTTATGGAGATCTTGTTGCCCTTTTGCCCTGTGTTACAGTGATAATCTGGCAGGTTTTGTTAACCCCCCCCTCCCCCGAGTAAATTGGTTAATTACTCTCAAGGCAAAGGAGGTTTCCATAAGGGTGGCATCACGGAGGGAAAAATGGCAGGGGATCTGCTAGGCTTGGTCTCCATGCTCATAAAGCTTTTTTTTCTTTTCAATACTGCATAGAACAAAAGGTGATGTGAAATATGTTATTGGATTGGGAAATATCTCTGGCAGGGAAATTTTTCAATTGTTGAATAACTGTCTGAGGCAGTGATGGAATTGCTACAGCCTAAGTCATAGAAAATGAAGGTGGAGAAAAAGACCTTGACTCTATTTTTATAGAGTTTCTACAAGTCCAGAGCTCACCAAGGACTCCTCTATACCAGGCAATGTAAGTTACAATAGTGGCAAAAGCTTTCGAAAGTGACCAGTGATGTTCACACTCCTCAGATTTTGGGGAGCTTCCTTCCAAGAGCCCTTTTTTGTTTTGAAACCTGATTTTATTTTCCCAAACAATACCAAGCAGCACCTGTGAGAAACAACCCCTTCCGTGCGCTAGATGTTGGTTGAACCAAAGGTTCAATGACTAATTGCCAAGCCTTGACCAGAGCTTTTGTTTAAAAAAAAAAAAATCTTTTTTTTTTTTTTTTTAAAAAAAGCCATTTGAGAAAAGGATGAGGCTTCAGTGCTGGTTACAACACAGCCTGGCAAGGCTGGTGTAAGAGATACTGTTATGCCGTTATGCCCCACTTGTCCAGACCAAGGACATATTATTGTCCTCTCAGCTGCCCCAGTGCGACAGTTTGCATGTCCATTGAATGCCCTGGGTTGAAAGGAACGTATATAAATGTCTCTTGGAGAATTTTGTATTTTGGGTTTAGGTGACGCAGTGTGACGTCTGCCCCATGAGCCCCTGCCATGGCCAAGCCATGGGGTGCTCAGTGGCGGGGCAGGAAGGGTTTGGGAGGTGCAGATCTCTGAGCCCTGGGTGCTCGTCCAGCCCTGCCTTCTCCGAGCTGCTTGTTGCTGTCCTTGCTGCACATCCTCCTCTTCGGGACGATTTGCATGACTCAGCCAGGGATGAGTAGGAAAATGAATGTCATCATTTTGAGCCAGTTAAAAATATTCTGTCTGGTGCTTTCTCTCCATCCTGCCCCCACCCCTTTTTTTTTTCTTTTTTTCTCGAAGAGAACTATTAGCACATATTTAGGAAGGTAAATTGTCCCCTGAGTTAAATTAGCACCTGATCAAATGTGCGCAAAGTGCTAATTGCACTTTGCAAGCAAAAACAACTGAAAACAAGCTTTTGAGGCTCCAGCAAGCAGGCATGAAAATTGAGACCATCCCAAAGAAAGGGGAGCCTTTTCAGACAGCTACCTGCAGTATTACTCTAACTGCAATATTACTCAGTGACAAAAGTCAGACCGTTTCATCCTGAACAAAAGGAGCAGAGGGGTGGCCATTTCTAAATAAGCATATCGGGCAGGTTTCCACTTCCAGATAGGACAAAATTGTGCTTGAAGGGAGAAGGAGATCCATAGGTTTGGCCCCAGGCGTTAGGCACATATATTTCTCACCGCCCGCGTAATCTCAGGGAGCACTTCCTCAAGGAACAATGCGGGCTGCTTCTTGCATGCTCACTCCCCCATTTCTGGGGTCTCGGCAGGAGACGTGCAGCAGGAGCTATGGGGAGGGCACAGAGGATGGCAGTGTAGCTGCTCAGCAGGCAAGAGCCCTCTGGGATGCCCCAAAAGATAGCGGAGGAAACTGCTAAGACTCTCTAACGCTCAGTTTCTAGCAGAACTAAATGTCTGCATTTATTTACACAAAGAAATCAGATGGTTTGAAGGTAACCAGCTGTGGCTTTCTGAGAGAAAGGGTATCAAAGCTTTCAGATGGGAGCCTCCTTTGAATATGCGGCACGTGGGGAGAAGATGGCCCCACGCATTTAGGGGGCACATGATGCCACTGGGGACAGCAGAGACGCCCCTGGAGAAGGGAGAGCTGAAGGCTGCTGGACCCAGAGGGATGGGGCACCCAGAAAGTCGGCAGGGCCGGGACTGCCATTCATTTGGAAAAGAGGAGCTGGAGCTCCCAGGCACTGCAGCAAGCAGCTGAGACATCTGTTGGGTTTTGCTGAGACAGCAACTGCCCAAAAGTTGCTGTTTCTTTTCTCCCCCTTGTGCTCCTTCTAACAAACTGTAACTTTACCTTAGGGAAAGAAAGAGCAACAGAAACCTTGGAAATTTTCAATCAAATAACAATGAAAAAACATTGTTTTGATTGCAAAGCCAAACACTCTGAAGGTAGGCAGGGTGAAGGCTGCCTGCACATCCTCCTTCTACGTACACTTTATTTCTTATTTCTATGAGTATCTATGATTTTTCCCACAGCACTTGACATCTTTAAATGTTTAGGATACGCACTCAAAGGACTGAAGTTTGTGGTCACTCAGACAAGCGTAGATCTGGCATGTCCCACTATTAGCATTCCTGCTGCTGCCATCTTTCTCTTAACATCATTTTGCCCGTATCACTGGAGTCTCATGCCTCCCTTTCCACCAGGAACAGCCAAAGCCTCTCTTTTGTTTATTAAAGCAGAAAACTAAAGTGGTCTCGTTAGCCGGCTGGAGGTGAGTCGCCTCCTCACTGATACCAGTGGCCATATAGAAGAGCTGCTCTTTGTGCCACCCTTATGGCGGTTCGTCTATACGATGGGATTGATACTTATGCCTTTTTTTTAGTCATCCTTTCTCCTAGTTTGCTTGCTTCAATAATTAGCCAGACGATGTTAGTACTTCTCCCCCTCCAAGTAATCTTCACCTTTGTGCAGGAAGCATGCTAATTTGACAGAAAGCTACACAGCATTTGCATGTTTTTCCATCTAATTTGGCAGCGTCGGCGCTTAAAGCAGGTGCAATGTTAATAAGGCAACTTGAGCAATCAGCCCAGGTAGAGATTTGTGGATTGCACAAGAATTTGTCTGGAGTGTCTTTCCATGTCTGCGCTCAGCGCTAATCGTAGTTGGGAGGCGGGGGAAGAAGGGAAGGCAAGCGAGTAAAATGAGCTAGTGGAAGACCATGGCATTTGGTTTTTCTGAGAGCCTTTGAATAGAGGATACCTGTGTCTCAACTTAGCCTGAACATCTCCTCCAGGGCCGTGCTCAGGAGCAGAGATGTTTCCAGGGGGAAATGGAGGGTGCGTGGGTCCTTGCTGCCTCCCTGGTTTGGTGCTGAGCAGAGCACGCAGATAAATAGGGCCAGTGGTGGAAGAGCTGGGAAAACTACTGCTGGGAGTTTTGGCATCTGCAGTCCTGCAGGCCCGTATTTCTCCTGGCCCTCACAGACATTGCAATTTACCTTGTTAAAACCCTAACCTGCACCACATCGGTCTTGCAGGAGTTTCTGGCACATGAATGCAGGGAGGCCAGCAGCTGGTCCTGCTCTGCTCTGGTGGTCGGTGTGATGAGGCTGAACCAGGCTCAGCCCTCATGGGTCACCTCAGCACAGCGTTGTTCCTCAGCTTCCTCCAGACTGGGAGCACCCAGTCCCTCCTTTCCCCCCTCCCATTCCTCCCCTGCTGTTCACCCCACTGAGCTCTTCGGCCCCGCAGACACAAGTCCCGCGCGCTGGGGTGGACATGGGGCTTCTCCCAGGAGAGGGACATGTGCTGCTTTGCCGGGCTGAGAGCCCAGGTTCAGGACCTGCTGCAGCATGCCACCCAACCCATTAGTAACAGCGTCCTTTGGGCAGGCAGAGATGTCAGAGCTGTCTAGGTAAATTAAAATCCGTTCAATCTTTGCTGTCAGATCAACTCCTGCTCTGCCTTGCTCGCCTGCTTGATTTTCTCACTCGGTTCCTGTTGGCACTGGAGCACTTAAACTAACAGATACCTTGCAGTTTTCCGTACACAAGACTTCAGATTTCTCTAGGCAGAAACTGCATTTCTTAGGTTAAAGAGATTGATTTTCACCCTCAACTCTATTATTATTGTTGTTGTTGTTGTTGTTGTTGCCATTTATATCATTACTTATACTATTACTGTAACTATTACTATTACTATTACTATTACTATTTTACTATTACTATTATTACTATTATTTTATTCCATCTATGCCGGGCTATGAGTTGAGAAAGCATTTGAGGATAACTCCTACCTGCTTTTTGTCACCCCAGGCACTACAGAGCTAGGATTCAGTGTTTTGTGACGGAGCAATCTATCTCAGGACATGGAAACGAGTTTTGAAGATGGTCCCATTGTGTGGATGTGAATATCCCTAACTACTGATGATGGTGGTGGCATCTGACTCAGGCCTGAGTTACCCAAAAGACCTCTGTCATTATAATACTGATGAGGTGGATCAAAACCCCAGACTCCATTCCTACCTTGCACTGCAGTGTTTGCCATCTGGATCTACTAGCACCATATATCAGACATTAGCAGAGAAAATCCAAGCAATCAGTTACTTTCAGACACCCACTGGGGAAACACAGCTCATGTCAAAACCCTTTTGCACGTTAGAAAATGCTCCCATCCTGTATAAAGGTGTGGAGCAGTGGGGCACTCTCACTCTTGTCTCCCTGTTCTCTTTTGGACCAGAGCAACGACCCCAAATCAGCTAGAAAGGGAACGTTTTCCATGGGATTTCTGGCTTGATGGCAAGCAGGGGTAACTGGGTGTTTCATGGACAACTCCTTCCTCTCCTGCCATCTCCCAGGCTGTGCTGGACCAGGGTGAAGCTCACCCCAGAGGCAGGGGAGGGTGTCATAGCCATCGTGTCCCACACCGCCAGCCCTGCAGATGCTCCCACTGCTCCCAGCACTACTTCAAGATTAAATCTTACTTGACTTACATTTCCTTCCACTGCAGACATTTCCTTGAATTAATAATTTCTCAACAATAGATAATCAAAACACTTGCCTGTATTTTATTTTTAAATAAACCAGGTGAGGGTCAAAAGCAGATAGAAAACAGACTGATTAATGAAAGGGGGTGCTGGGGGGTTTTTTAACTTTCAACAGACGGAAAAGCAATTAATTTTCAGTCCGATTCTGTTGTTTTGATTTATTCTTCATGGGAATCCTTATAAAGGCTTCCAGGGAGTTGTGGCCCCAGTTAAAAGCACAGCTGGGAAGGAGGCCACAGCCAGCTCACTGCAGGAGGGCCAGCACGGTTCCCTGGGGAGGATGAGAGAGGATGAGATGTGTCAGCTAGTTGAAGCAAAGCAGGAACTCTCATTTGTTTCAAATACCTTCTTTAAACAAGTAAGAGCATCCTGGGTAGGAATACAATTAAAAGGAATCTCTCTCTCTCTCTCAAGGAAGCCAAATCCTGGGGACTTTTACCTCTACCCGAGCAAAACTTCTTCCCCACATTGCCTTGAAAGGTTTGTCTTAGCAAAGGGTAGGCAGAAGACCTTGCAGAGTCCCGGGGCTCAGGGCTCTGGCCCCGCTCCAGCAGCGTGCCGGCACCCAGCCTACACAGCGACTCCAGAGCCACGTGGCAGATGCCCGCAGCAGAGGGTGGTCCATCCTTGGCTTTATACTGGGAGCTGGGTTTTGACTGGGAGCCAGCAGCCTCCACTTGCAATTGTACACATGCCTAGGGCGGGGTGAAGGTTCCCAACATTTCACTTGGGAAGCCCCAGATGCATATATTTTGCCTGCTTTGATTTCGGTGGGGAATAAGGAGCCTGAATATTTCTGAGCACAGGTGTTTTTAAACTGGAATTATATTTCCCCGGTTGCTTCAGTCAGACATACCGTCACACAGCTCAACGGGAGCGTGAGAGCACGGCCAGCAGGGGCTGCCTCACTTCTCTGGAAATCATCTCGCTGTAACTTCTGCAGTTCTTCAGAGAAAAGACAAGCCCTGCTTTTAGAGCGGTTAAACTCACCGACCTTAAGTGAGCTGACCATGCCCATGACCTTGAGCCAGAGGAATCTCTGGGCTGTCCCACGTGATATTTGTGCCCATAAACACCTGGGTTAAGTGACCCGTGCCAAACACAAAACGACAGCAATGTGTTTTGCTCAGCACTCACCCGTGGCCACGTACTGCAGCCCTTCCCAAGCAAGAAAGAGGTGGTGTTCAACAGGTGACCACCCGTGGCCACACTGGCAGACCTCAGCAGTGCCAAGCCTGGATGACCAGGGGCAGAAACAGCCGGTGGGGGTCCCTAGCGGGGGACCCGGGACCCCCTGGACAGGCGGCTCAAGAAGCACTAGCTGCTCCCAGCTCTCAATGGCTGGTGACATGAGCTGGGCTTGTGCTTCCGAGCCAGGGTCAGCGCTGTTTTTCTTTTCCAAAGAGCACGCACTCGCCGGTGAGTTGTCACAGATTTGCAGTACCAGGAATTAGGGGCTTTTTTTAATGCGAACACAATGTTATCTCATTATGTGTGCTCTCAGGGCACTGCAGCATGAGGAAAGCAATGAAAACATCTCTCCCCTTAGGGCAAGGCGATTTTCTAACTGGGACAAGAAAAGAGTTGTCCTGGGTCAAAGCCAGGCAGAAGGGATTGCTGGCCAAGGGAGAAGCTTTAGTCCTCTAAAGTCTCTCCAAAATCCCATTGGCAAAGCTGAGTTACGCCACCAAGAAGTAAACATCCTCATTTTAAGATGAACTGCAGCGACCAAAGCTCTACAAAACACAGGCAGTGGGCACTGGGACTTGGCACGCGTCCCTCACATTTGACTTTGTCTCAGTCAGAAAAAGCTATGGACCTTTTGCCTGGCTTGACCCAAGGTAATATTGTTTTCCTAAGATCCAGAGAGTTTTCTTGAACTTGGCCCAGACTCATGCGATTCTCAACTCAGGCTTACTTAACCTTTATGAGCCAACCCTTTGGTAAGGCTAAGGGAGTCCAGGGTTACTAACTAGACCTGAAACTTGGGGACTCTTGCAGAGCATGGCTCAAAACCAAACCAAAAGCTTCAGCCTGTCTACTGGAAGACTCCCATCAAGACCTAAGGCTGTGCTGTGGAAACACACTAAATAAAATCTTGCTTATGCTAAAGCCACAATGCAGATGAATGACCTGCTTTAAAAAATGAATACATTTTATCCCTTTAGATTACAACGCAGGAATATGTCTTTTCCTATCGGTGAAAAGCATCCTACTCTTTATTTTAGTTGGCAGACTTGCTGCCAGAAAGGAAATGAGAATATTATCTCCAATGAGTCTTCTTATAATGGCAATTTTCTAAAAGAGGTACCAATTCTAGGTTTGTGTCAATAGTCCCTCATCTGCAAGCCATGGAGTAGACCTCCCAAGCCTATTACGGTATGCAGCCTCACTTCTCCAGAGCCAATGTGATAATGTTTTGACAGAGCAGCAATTCCTATTTTAACAGCAACATAGATTCTTCCCATGTGTGTACAAACACATCTAAGCCCAGATTGTGCCTCTAGTCTCCTCTAAACCAAACAGCCTAACCCACATTTCTCTTCCCCACTTATCTGTTGATTCTTTGCAACATTCAGGCTGCCCACCATTTAAAGTGCAGCCCTGTAGGGACAGCATCTTGCCTCATTTCATTGGAGGCACCTCATTTTAACTCATTAAGTCCCTCATGTCTACCAAAGCCCTTTAAGAGAATTAAGGCAATGTCTCAGGAGGTCTCTCTGGCATCCGTGGGAGGCACAAAGCCACAATGTTCCTCACCACATCTACAAGTGGGCCAAAGAGTCCACCTGCCTCCTTCTGGATCTTGGCAGCCACTGGGTGAATAAAGCCCTGATCAAACGGCCCTCTGGTTTTCAGGCTTTACGGAACCAAGATTCATCTCCATTTAAGCCTGTTTCCAGGTGTGACTGAGCTGTGTCAAAAGTCTTTGATCCTTGCACCATGTGGCAGGTGAGGTGAACAAGCAAGAACAAAATCTGCAAACTAATCCCACTGCTTTGAGTTCGTGTTTGGTTAAGATTTTTGCAAAACCATCTTTGTGCCTGGCCTTTGCACAAAAAGGTTGTAGTGAACTAAATGCCTAACTGGTTCAGCTGGTCTAGGTTTGATCACTCCAGTCCACTTTTCTCCATTTCTAAAGTGTGCGTGTGTTAAAAAATTAAGAAATGCTTGCGGGATACTCAGAAACTTGGAGGTCCTATATACCCCCATATGGAGAATGCTGTTTAAAATGTGGCAACACTGTTAATGGTAAAGGTGTGCAGCTGAATAGGGCAGGATTTTAACAGACCACTAAACCAGAAACTTCAGCTATGGAGTACATACTGAGCATACATTACATTGACTTGTTTATCCCAGCGTGCAAAGACCCCAGCAATCCATTGAGAAGCCAAAAGCATCTGAAACCTTTGCAGGATGCCCTTCAGCAGGACTTCAAAAATGAGCACTCCTGGTCAAGGACATACTGGTTAAGTATACCCCCAGGGAGCAATTAATCCCTGTGCCCTGGCAGTGACTGCAGACCCAGGAGGTACTTTGAGTTGTCCTGTGGTGGCAGGATCCAGAGCTCCCTCCAGGAGCACAAATGCTTCCCATCCTCCCCTGGACAAAACTCTCCATGGACACAGAGTTCCAATCATGTGTTCGGCTGCATTGCCCTCAGCTTCCAATCTGCTCTTTGCTTCCTTGAAGACGACTGTCACCTGTCTAATCCAGTTTCCCACAGTTCTCCCCTCTTCTCTGACTTGGGAAACTGTGGGTTTGTGTCCAGGTCGTCACTCAGAAAATGTTGAGCCAGCCTCAGACCAAAGAAGGAAGGCATTTTTCCTATGGAAATCTGTGCTGTAAACCTTCAAGGAAAAGGAGATTCATGTAAAAACTGGAAACCCAGAGCCAGGCTAGATAAAGGGGCTGCACGATGCTTCCACAACGGCCCAAGCATTCAAGACCCATGCTTGCAAATGTTGCGCTGTCATACATAACTATGCACATCAAAATGCAGCAGTGAATTTCTTGTACTTCATCATAAGCCTATAAAACGAGTGAGCCAAAACTGAAGGTTTGTGGAGGTTCACAGATTTTTTCAGTCAAGCCAAAGCCAAGTCTCAAGCAAACCTGAGCCAATGCCTTTCATTTGGAAAGTGCAGGGTAACCTTGGACTCTGATAGAGTTATCAGCACAAAGGGGTTGCAAGTCCAAATCTACTAGGTTGTTTTGAGACCCTTTCGAGCCCAGAACGTGTCCAACCCCATTTGCAAGTCCAGACTTGATTCTCACCTGTAGGAAATGGTGCTGCAACGTGAATAAAAATGCAACAAAGTTCAATGCCAGACCTGATAAGAGGGAAAGAGTGATTTATTTTAAAGCAAAATTAATTTCGTTCCCTCATACTGTCATACTCACATAAACCTAAGCACTGAGAAGCGTGCACCCTCCTGATCTGGCCAGGATTCCTTGTGCTGGCACAGAGGACCAGGAACACTCACTAGCCAGTTGTCCTGGTTTCGGTTGGGATAGAGTCAATTTTCTTCCTAGTAGCTGGCATAGTGCTGTGTTTTGGATTTAGTATCAGAATAATGCTGATAACACACTGATGTTTTAGTTGTTGCTAAGCAGTGCTTACACCAGTCAAGGACTTTCTTTTTCAGCTTCCCATGCTCTGCCAGGTGCACAAGAAGCTGGGAGGGGGCACAGCCAAGACAGTTGATCCAAACTGACCAAAGGAATATTCCATACCATATGACGTCACGCTCAGTATATAAACTGGGGGGAGTTGGCTGGGGGGCAGCGATCGCTGCTCAGAGATGGGCTGGGCATTGTTTGGCAGGTGGTGAGTGGTTGCATCACTTGTTTTTCCTGGGGTTTGTTCCTCTTTTTTTGTTGTTTTCCTTTTCACTACAATTTTTTATCATTATTATTATTATTATCATCATCATCATCACCACCATCATCACCATCATCATCATCATTATTACTATTTTATTCTATTTATTTTATTTTATTTCAATTATTAAACTGTTCTTATCTCAACCCACAAGTTTTCTCACTTTTAGTCTTCCGATTCTCTCCCCTATCCCACCGAGGGGGGAGGGTGAGCGAGCGGCTGCGTGAGGCTTAGTTGCCGACTGGGGCTAAACCACAACACCAGTCCCCATCAAGCCTCCTGATTGACACTATCCCGGTTCAGATACGCTATTTTTCACCTGTTGAGAGCTGACAGTGATGAGTCCCTCCATCCTGACACACCTCTCTGTGAGTCATCAGGATTTTGTCTCCCAAGTCTTTTGTCTCCTGATCTGGGTGTCCTGAGAGAACGTGCCTAGATGTGCTTCTCAAACACCTGCTCGCCCAGCTGCCACCAACAGCTGCCATCCCTCCTGTCCCCCCCCGCCAGTTGCTCCTTTTGAAGTTTCACATCCCAATATTCCCATTCATTCTCCTTTTGTACCAATCTTCACACTTCTGTCACAATGTTCTTCACCTCCACATGGGTTCCACATGAGGCTGTGCTTGGGCACACCTTTCACCTGAGCTCTGGGATGCTATGAAGAGGGAGACCCCAGCTCTCACTCAATCCACAGGAAGGGTTCAAGGGGCTCAGACGAGAAGCAAAGTATGCTCCAGCCCAGTCCTCCAGCAGGTCTTCTGAACTCGGTTCTTCCTGAGCACATGGTGGGTGCTTCGGATAAGATTCATCTGCTCAGCTGTAGACACTTACCCCCTTCTGAGCTTGCCCCCTAGCCAATGGACATAGCCCTTTCTGGGAGCAATACCGCTCTTTCTGATGGAGATGGCTAAGATGGGTTAGATGGAGTGTGCCCATGGAGTGGCTATTTCTCTCCATTGTCTACCCAGGGAAACAAGGACAGCAAGCTCAGACTGAGATGTCTACTCTGTAGACCTCTGAATTTAGGTGAGCTGAATCCTATCCCTGCAGCCCAGAGAAGAGCAAGCAATGGGGGTGGGAAATGCATGGGTGGTGAGACTTGCCATTCACAACCTGATCCCAAGCCCTTTCTCAGCTGCGCATTGCAAATGCAGTTTGAGCTTCCCTGCACTTCCTACAAACTTCCTAAAAGCGTGAGCAACCCGAGAGCAGGTTTCCTCTGCAGACTTCTCCCTGCGTTTTGATCTCACAAGCATCCTTCTCCTGCCAAGCTGCTGGGATGCTGGCAAGGCCCTTGAGCTTGCCTGCCATCCCCCTCTAGTGCAGCAGAGTTTGTGGCTTTTGATCTTTTGCCCTATCGATCTAAGTTGGCTCAAGGATGGTCAGGAAGTGCTTTGTGGTCTAGAGTGCATTAAGGCATGGGAAGAAAATGTTCTGCAAACACTGCTGGGCAGGACAGGCTTGTACGTGGTTGCTCGTAACAGCAGGGGACTGGATGGGGTGACCCAGGCGGTCACTTCCCCACCGACGTTCCTAAGTGCACCGGTAGGACAGGCCAGCAGCTTGGCAGCCTCCAGTTTACCTGCCCTATTGACATGCAACTACCTTCTGGTTTTTGCCCGTGGCTTTGATTCTTAAAGGACAAGCCAGGGAAATCTCACGTTACTGCTGGCCCCTCTAAGCACACGTGAGTTTTGCCGCCAAGCAAGAACAAACTGCATGCAGAGTAAATGTACAACCAGGGTCCAAGGGGAGCACTGAACGCCAGCCAGCGTGTCGGTGGCAGCCAGTAAGTTTGCAGGCTCGGGAAGGACATTGGTTGGAAGTGTTACAGAAGACCTTGATGACTCCAGACATCTCTGGTGCATGTGTACACAATGGTTACCTCAGTAACAGGTGTTAAAAAGTCCCAGCTTGCTCAGGAATAGGCTTCGCTGCCCTCCCCCTCCCCATAAAATCCTATTCTCGGCATGCTGGCAATAAATAACCCCCTTGTCATGCACCGTGGGCACACCGAGTACTCAAACAGGGCCATCCTTTGGAAGGGAATGTTATTTTCAGCAGCGGATTTTAGCTGAAAAGGGGAAGCTCTGAATAGGGGCCCTGGCATTTTGCAAGGCTTAGCTGAATTGTTCGTGCCTGCTGGTTCCCACAGTCCTCCCGGCGTGGTGGTGTCACTGTATCCACACGAACGAGGGTGAAGTGATAGTTTGATTAATGTCAGCAGTCTGGCACTGGTGAAGGTGCAGCCTTTGCTCTTTCCTCAGCTGAAAAACAATACGGCTTTGTCGCTCTTCAGCAGTCGGCAGGGACGCATCCTGAGAACCGGCTGAGCCCAGCCACTTGGTGAGGGGAAAGAAAGGAGGGGAAAAAACTGCTTATTGTTTTGACAGAGAGATGCTGTCTCTAAGATGCAAGGAAAAGGAAGAGCCAGATGCCTTGTACGGTTAATGGTCAACAGCAAGTACGATTTCAATCTGACAGGCATACCAAAATGGCCCTCTAAAAGATCACCGGACCGGTCTCTTCTTCCTAGAGGGGACACGTTTCTTGGTTTCCAGTTGCAACCTGAACATATTTCTTCTATATCGGAGGCTTTAATAAACCACGCTGTCTGCAGGGCTATTTTCTTGCCTTGACTCAGTTGGGATTAACATGCGGCCAGTTGCTATTCACCATCCTCCTGCTTGCTCCCGCACACATCTACCCCATACGTTCCTGGAGGGAAGGCTTTCCGCTTTCCAGATGGTGTTTGGTCTGCATTGCCATGCCTCTGTCCTGGCAGATATGGTCCCACCACGGGTACAGCGTTAACCCTTGGGGCACGCGCAGGCAGCTGGAGCCCTGGCTGCACTTGCAGGCAGGCTTTTTGTGTGAGCTTTGGTCTGACAGAGGTGCCCTGGGGACCTGCAGAGGCATTGCAAGGAATGCCTGGAGAAACTGGGGCTGGGCAGGGCTTTGCACAAGGGCAGATACCTGGCTAAAGCCAGCCTTGCCTCCTGGACCTGGCAGCGTTTTATGAGTGATCTGCTGCCTAGGCACAACGCGATCGTGGTTGGGGAGAATCTGAGTCCTTCGCGGGCAAGAGGGCGGCAAGACTGGGGGTTTCCCTTGGAGATGCAACCCTGGTTGCCACCAGTGCAGAGTGGAAATGCATTGCATATAGGTGTAGGTACATCCACGCTATCTCTATTACTTCTTTGGCATTCCCACTGCACGTGTACAACATGCAGATCAGTGCCTTCTATTATACACATCAGATGTGTCCGTTCATTGCTTGCTGTCTTTCCTTCCCAGCTCAGAAGGAAAGGCTCTAGTCTTTCGAAAGCACTGCTAACAAATTCATCCTGCAGAGCAGTTGCCCCAGGAGTGCAACATCAGGAATCAATGCCACCAGGTGAGCAGGAGCGAGCTGCTGGAGGGCAGCTGGGAGCTGGCTGCAGAAGGGAGGTGATGCGGAGGCAGAGAGAGAGCTGGAGTCAGAAAGGCTGCACCAGTTTGGGTGCGGGGCAGTACCAGGGACTGGTGGGTGGATCAAAAGGCAGTGGCCTTTAGTGGGAAGACACTGGTCAGAAGGAAGGTTCAAAGGGAACCCAGTAAAAAAAACCCTGAGCTACTCTGGAACAGGGAAAGTTGGTGCTTTGCTATGGAGCACATAGCACATAGCAATAAAAAAATAAGTGGCTGTTGTTGCTTCTCTTTGTGCTCTCTCTGCAGGAGCCCAGCTGATGCCCTGGAGATTCCCCAGGTAGCATCACTGTACCCTCACCTACAAATCCAGCCCAAAGTCATGCCCTGGGCCCTTCCCCTGGGTGGGTGGTGGGGTTTGCACCTGTGCACAACTTTGTCTTCCCCCTTGAGGCCTCTTCTCCACCTCCTCATGCTGGGGATATTTCGGGGGTTTCCCAGGGCGTCTCTGAATTGCTAGCTACCGGGACTTTCCCTCCGAGCTTTTTCTCCCCACCAGGACGTGTCTGAAGTTTTGTTCACCCCGTGTGAGCAGATGCTGCCAAAAAGCTGACTATAATGAGAGTAACAACACCCACACTTTTTCCCGGGGCACCTACCCACCAGGTCCAAAACACCACAAAAGCCATCCTCCAGGCACAGACGTGCCTGGCTCATGTGGGCGCAGCAAAGCCCCATGAGCATCGCCGGCTGGCGTTGGTGCTAGTGCCCCATCTGTGCTAATGAAGCTAATGGAGGAACTTCAGCTCAGTTGATCTTTTTCCTTAATATCCTCCTGGATGCTGGTAACCAAACAGCTGTTCCCCATCTCTGGTACCTTCCTGGGCACTGGGTGCCCTTAGCAAGAGCTAACTCGCAGACTGGCCCTGTAAAAGAAAATGCAGCTGCTAGAAGCCCCCTTCCTGCCCATGCACTTGCTCATGCAACTCCTCTTCTGCCTCTCCACTGGCTTCTTAAATCTTGTCAATCTTAAGCTTTGGTCCCTACCGTCAAGGGGCCCTGTAATTCCCTCTCTCCGGCTCAACCCTGCCCACGCAGGGCTCGTGCAGCTGCCTGAGCTCCTGTAATCTCTCTGCACAGAGCCATCCGAGCTGCACCCAGCCTCTGTACTCAGCGCTTCCAGGCTTAAAGCAACCCTGTGTACAAGAAAAGTTTTGTCTGCAGCACCTGTATATCGTACATCTACAGAGCACTTTTTCATATAAAAAATGATGCCTAATGTTCACATTTATCTTAGAATAAAAAGTAATGCAGAAGTCATACCAGTCTTTTTTCCCCTCTGTATTCTCCAGACTTTCATCTTCTCTTTCCTTAAGATCTATCAGAGAAGTGAGCTAGAGATTAGACCAGATTTTTGCTGCTGTTGCACGGTCTCCTAATTCTGCTCCCACTTGCTGGCTGACACCTTGTGTTACCCAAGTGCTGACAGCGCCTGTGAACCCCTGAAAGGGCTGCAGCATAGGCCTGGCACAGGAAAATTTTGGTAGATACTCCGGCAAATCTTGCTGCTGCCACTGGCCCCCTGTGTACCACCCTGCCCTCTGCAGCGGTGAGCACTGCAGGCACAAGGTTACACCAGTGGAAGGGGGTAATGTCTAACCCACCACAACAACCACGGTCAAGGCTCATCTCTCACAGCCCTCACTGACTTGTAGATTGGCTTCTGTGCCCAAAACCTCCCCTAATTTTTTCAGCTCTGTTAGCGGATATAATGAAAAATACTCCCTCTGTCTACAAACCTTTGACCTGGCTGCGTCCTGAGACATTGCAGCTACAGCAAAATATGCTGGAGACCTCGGTGCCTGGTCCTCTTCCAAGGTAAAGAGAGCATTTCACCTCAGATGCTTGAGAAACGTGAGTTCACATCTGATTTATTGGGGGACTTTATTCTGCGGTGCAAATATGCGGTGAGTAACTCCTCTGTGCCCCGAGCGCCGGGGGGAGTCACAGGGAGAGGGGTTTTCGCCACAGTAACTGCTCACCTCAGACTGACTCCCTCTTGCCAAAGCATCCCTGCATACAAACCCCTCCTGCAACAGCTGGCAATGAAAGGCCTGGGCAAATGAAACCACAAATGCTACGGAGATGCATTTTTCCTTCCATTCATGTTGTCTTACTCCAAAACTTACAGGTAAAAAGCTGTCAGACTCTGCTGTCTTAGTTTTTTTAATTTGTTTTTTTTTTATTTTAATCTCTGGGTTAAATGAATGCATTTTCAGCAGCTTGGTTAACAACCTGAATGTGCAAGTCACACGGTAAGGCTACCTTCTGCAATTTGCCAGGCATCAATTTAGATAAGAAGCCTAAATGACAGCTAAGCCCCCATCAGGGGCAGACTCCCAGCACCAGCTGCAGGGAGGGAGAGCAGCACAGTCCAGTCCAGCTGCACAACGATCGCACGCTGATTTCTGCTGTACTCTGCTGGAGAGCATTTACAAGTATTTCAGATGCTAGGGCGGCTCCTGCACTTTCTTATCAAAGGAGGAACGAGATGAAAAATGCATATAGCCTCTGTTGTATTTGATTTTTTTTTAAAGTTTGTGTTACTGAACCATAAACAAGTTGATCTATACTTACTACTTTAGCCGAAGACTTTGTCTCCGAGTTATCTGTCTGCTCCCCAGGGGAGAAGGTGGAGTATGGCTGGGCTGCTTTTTCCGAGGAAGATGGAAATCTTCGTTATAGCCAACTTCACCAGTTCAACCATCGGTACCATTTCTTGTTTGGGTCTTCCATGCATCCCAGTCTATATCTCTTTTACTCTATGCTCCCTTTCTTAATAAGTTAAAATGATAGTAGTGCCTGGAAGAGAAAAGCCAGCCTGGCAGGCTTACAAGTCACCTCTGGTCTGTACTGCTAGAGAAACTACTGCCTAGCAAAAAATTGTGAACGATGGCTTTTCTTTACAAAATCCTTTCCCAGACTCCACTGAATCACCCTGCCATTGCTAATTAAGTTCATTGTATTCCATTTTCCCTGTGTTGATGTGACAGGGTATTTGTTTTGCATTCAATTCAGGTGAGACTTTGAGCTGACATGTTGAAAATCCATGAGAAGCAGAAATCCTCAGGGGAAGCCAAAATGCTGGAGAGCTGAATGAGCCTGTTGGGCCTCCTGGTTTCAGTCCCACGGACAGGGTCATATATTCTGGAGTCGTGAACCTCACGAGGGAAATAATGACATATGCAGAGACCGAAACAAAGCTATGTATAGCTTTTCTTACCCCTATGGCCCGCTGAAGCGCATAAATAAGTCAGGCATTTTGCATTACTGCTTTTTGGACTGTGTGGAAGTAGTTCATAAATTATCAGAGAAGAAAGGTCAGGCTCGTAATGAATGCTTTGGAAAATCAGCATCTTTGGGAAGGATTTGACACTCTTTGTTTACAGTGCGAGAGAGTTCAACACACAAATCCTCTGAAACGCCCAAGGAGCCTTCCAGCAAAACCAGCGGAGACAAGGCTAGACATCCCAAATATTTCTCCTTAAGTAAAAACAAACAACAACAAAAAAAGCAGGAAATTAAACCCCAGACCTTCCTTAGTCAGCACCAAAAACTATGAAGCAGGCTTCTTTCGAAGGTCTTTATAGCTCACCTCTGAGCTCTGGCGACAGACGCCTGGTGAGTTATCTCAATATAAACACCGTCGGAGCCAAATGCTGCTCCGGTGTGAGACCTCAGCCAGGCGTCCCGAGCTCATGCAAGGGACAAGGGTGGATGAAAAGGGACCCCTTTGACCAGGGCCTCCTTCATGGCAATGACCTGCATGTGGGCAGAGCAAAACAGTTTGGAAGGCATTTTGCCCCTCAGCTTCCCCTTGTCTCCACACCAGCGTCTCAGTGGCAGCATAACCATGTATGCCCCATCCTCCAGCCACAGCTTGGCATGGCTCAGCACGGCTCTGCACAGGGAGGGCTCAACAGGGAGGAAAAGGGCTGTCAAAGGTGGGAGCAAGGCTTTGGCTCTAAGCGACTGCTCCAGTGGAAAAAAAAAAAGGGTGTTGCAATTAGCAATTTGGAGGGCAGACAGCAGTGCATTAAGTCCTGCTGCGAGGGACTGACATCAGCCTGAGTGGGTGGAAAACTGAGACAGCGCGGACAATGGTGCTGCTCTGCTTCCTTTTGAGCACATTGTCAAAGAAAAAAGGAAAAAGAAAACTGAAATAATTACTGCTGTGGGGGGGAAAAAAGAAAAAGAAAAAAAAAATATCTGGAGGAACATACAGGAGATGCTCAGAAGAATGCCGAGTGTGACCTTTCAGTTGGGTGTTCCCTCCCAAGCAGGGGAGGCCGTGCAGTCCCAAATGCGAGGGGCTGCTGCCACCTCTCGGCGCTCCCGGCCGCCGGGGCTCCGGCAGCCGCCGGGGAGCGGAGCAGAGCGGGGCGGAGCGGGGCAGAGGGGCCCGGTGGTGCCAGGCGGCCCGGGAGGGCAAGCATCAGCCCGCCGAGAAAGGACCGAGATGCAAGGCCAGCGCCGGTTTTTCGGAAGAAAGCAGGAATGGTTGGATGAAGATGTAAAATCCTTTGGTATGAGCAAAGCATCCGTCTCTGAGCACAGCATTTAAGGCATCAAACTGTATGTCTGCAAATATTATGTTAGATATGCACAGTTTTGTGTACGCTGCAACACATATGTGTTCAGATCTTTACTGCACTGATGTCCTTAAAGGCAGAGCAAAGACTCTGAACTAAGCCACGTGCCTTTTCCCCTGATCAGAGGCTAATGAAACGATGGACCAACTGTGAAAACTTCACAGAGAAAGCACTGCAAGCAAAGCACGGACATTCCCTTCTTCCCAATAGGCACCCGACTGCCAGCTGGGTCCTTGGTTCCCCTGGGACATACCAGTCCACCCCACACAATCCGTGAGCCCCTTGAGAGGTTGCATGCTGAACCTACCCCACATAGGGTCTCCCTACCTCTGGACCCTTAACACAGAATGAATAACCATCCCAAAAGAGCTCCAGCAAGATACGGCAGTGCACTCTGGAAGCAATGAGTGCTTTAAGGAGGAAGGGCCCTGCACTGGTCCCCCGGGACTTGCAGATCAGCCTCTGCCTGTACCCCAGGGGTAGCTGTGTCTCTCCCCAACCCCAAAGCCAATTGACATGCACTGGCTCGTGGCCCTTGGTCCTCCTCATTACTGTCACCGCAGTTTAGGTTGATGACATCTTTGCACGCTGTGGTTCGAGAGAGGGGAATGGGCACAGCAGGAAGCACTGCTCCTTTGTGTCAGGATCTCAAAGAGCTCCTGTGCTAAAGCCCCCGTCATCTCCTTGCCTGGACAAGGAGATACATCAATAGCTGTGTGCTCCGCAGCACGCTGGAGGTGGCAGCCACCCTGCCAGGCATGACAGACGCCTGTAGGTGGTGGCTGACGGCTCTCCTGGTGGCCCTGAGCTGGTGGGTGGTGTGCATCCCCCACCCTGCCCCCTCGCTCTGTGGCACCCCTCTGATTTACAGCTCCCTCAGCACAGCAGTGGTGCTGGCAGCACCAGCTGGCACCCCGTCCCCATAGCAGTCTGGGCAAACGTGGGCTTTGGAAGGGCAAGCTGGGCAGGACATCAGGCAGAGCCACGGGGTGATGTGCAGTGGCTGGCAGGGATTTCCCCAGCAGTGCCGGGTTTTGCTGAGCCCCTGCCTGGCTGTCAGTGCCTCTGCTGAGGCAGGGCAGCTCCTCCAGGCTGGGCTGAGCCCACCCTTCCCAAGCAGAAGGAGAATTCTTCTTTGCTGAAGAATTGAGGGCCCTCACGGTTTGTGGTAGGTCTCTGCAAGGCAGCTGGACAAAGGATGGCCTTTGAGGCGGGGACAAGTGTGCTGAGTTTTGGTTGAGTTGCATCACTCCATCACCTTGCCTCAGCCTCTCCGACTGAGATTTCATTTTTACCCAGCTTGTGCTGCACTCTAAGGTATGTCCCAAACATCTGCACCATGTCCCAACCTCGCATTTTTCCATTAAAGTGCCAGTTAATTGCAAGCCAAGCGCCAGCCACATAACCCAAGCTAGGAGAGGACTGCCCCCCACTCCAGCCCTGCTGCGTGGGCTGTGTGCGGACCCAACTGCACTTCCCCTGGGAAAAGCCTTGCGGCTGGATCAGGAGCTGGGAAACAAGGGACTCAGCAGTTACCTGCTCTTCTCACATGAGCTGGTGGTTTTCCAAGCCAGGCCTGATAAGAGGTCACACCGGAGGGACAAAGTCCAGGTTGGGGCGGCCAAAGCCCACGTCATCGCAGTCTTCTCTGGCTGTGTCTCCCAAATCTACGTGCCTGACACAGCAGTGATAAGCTGCAGAGGTGTGCCCAGTGTGTCAGTGTTATGCACTTTTGAGAGAATACTGGGGGTTTTTGGATGTGTTTGGAGCCCTTTTTGTTGCCAACGGAGGCAGTTACTGCTCTTTTAACCTCAGATTGTAGAGACCTGTGTGGCAGAGCCCAAATCTTGATGACAATGCCAAGGAGATGAGGGGTTGTGGTGGTTGCATGTAACAGAATTTGATTTAAAGAAAAAAAAAAAACGGGGCGGGAGGGGAATGCTGGTAAACTTTCAGACTACTCCTGATCTTTATGTAACGCTGGCTAACTTGCAAATCGATCATAAACCAAGAAATGCCAGAGTTGTGCAACCCTCGTTGGCTCCATGTGCCTGCTTGCCTTGTGCCCTGGGTTTCTGCCTCTCTGGGGAGATGCTGAAACACGGGGCAGGGGGGCAAAGGGAGCCCTTCAGTGTGCCAGAGTGCTGGAAAGGCTGACACCCTGCCGGGAAACCCCTCCCTCTCTCCCGGGCTGTCCTTCTGCCAGAAGCCAGGGGACAAAAGTCCGAAATGAATGGGTAAACTGGGGGTGAGGTGGCGGGGAGAGCGTCATCTCCCAATTGCCTGAGCCTTTGCAGAGAGGGCTGGGTGAACTTTATGCGCCTTCTCCTGGAAAGGATGAGGAGGGTCCTCCTTATGCCCCTGCCAAGAGGGGTGACAAGGGGACAGCCCTGGCCCGAGATGCTCAGGGACAGCTTCCCGGCTGCAGACCTGCAGGCCGGATCCTGCCAGCTCTTGCTCCCATTTTTTTCTTGGAGGAAACGGGATCCTGGCAGAGGTGACGTACCCTGCTCGAGCAGTGCAATGCCGAGGAGGGGAGAGGGCAGGTACAGCATCAGGAACTGCTGCTGTCCCCTACGCTGCTGCCACCACCACTGGGCCACTGGGAGCTGTGGGAGGAGGGGGAATTGCTTGGCGTAGGTTGCATGCCCCTGGACCACTGCCTGATGCATCAGACCTGAGGACCCTTTAACAATTTCTCTGGAGGGGAAGCTAAAGTCATTTCTGCTTTGCTGTAGGCAAGCAAGGTCAGCACTCGGAGTGGAAACAGGCAGCAGGTAATAAAAGCACAGTGCAATAAGGATGAAGAGTCACCCTGAGCAGAAACCCCTGGTTACAGGTCATCCAACACCAAACTGCCCGGACGCTGGAAGGTGTCATCACTGCCGTGTGGGCAGGGTCCTCCACTGCCTTTCTCTCCATGATCAAATCATCAGCTGAGTTTCTAACCAAAAAATTTCCACGAAGTTTAGCTAATCCTTGAAGAGTGTTAGCAACACCTTATTAACAGGTGAATTTGTGCAGAAAGCTGTGGTGAAGAGCTCCCTCTTGAAACCACGGTCATAGGCTAGGAATGACAAGACTTTCTTTAAATGAAAATTAATCTCAGCAAAGGGAAACAATAATTTTTGCAGAGCCAAGCGCACAGAAGAGGAGGAGGAGGAGTACCCCAGAGCGATGTGACTAGGAAGATTTCAGGGTGAAAAATGTGAAATATTTTGAGTGACACACAGACAGTAGCAAGCAGGGAAGCGTTATTGCCCATTCCTAAGCTCTTCTGTAGGCAGATGAACCCCTCAGGGCCAGGGGGAGCTCTGGGCCTGGGGACAGGCAGGAGACCCTTCGGCGACACATCCTCCCTCCTACACAAAACACCACCAGCCGCCTGGTGTGTCCTTGCACAGAGGCTTTTAGCAGCCATTCATGTTTTTAATTAGCTGCTGGATTGCAAAGGCTTTAAAATCAGCCCTTCTCAGAGCAGCAAGACAGTGGGGGTCTGGTGTCCCCAGGATTTACCCCAAAAGCGAGGGGCTGCACGGGTTCTTCAGCACCCGCTGCATTGCAGCACCAGAGCCGCTGCAAGAGCCGCTGCCCCCTCCACACGTCTCCTGGCTTGCCCCAAAACTGCCCTGAATTCCTATCATGAAAACTTGCACTTTCTGCCATCCAGACAGAAAAAGGGGCCCAAAAATGGTTCAAATGTCATTTCATGCTCAAACACCTGCAGGTAACGTCTGCACACAGATCACAATCAAAATATGTTTCCCTATTTTTACGTCTCTAAGAAGTTTGAATGGGGGTTAAATGTTTCAAGGGTTTAGGGTTTTTTTCCCTCCTGGCTTTGCTGAGTTTGTGTCAGAAAGGAGAGAGATGTCAGCACACGGCAGGGAGGCGCCGGGGCTCTGGCGGGGAGATGCCTCCGAGGGGAAGGGCGCAGAGGCAGGGGCCTGTTAGCGCCGGGCAAAGCAGCGAGAGGCAGCTTCTGCTAAAATGCCCTTTCCCTGCCAGCAGCAATGGCTTCCTCCTGGTACAAAATTGCCCTTTCCCCAAACACGCTTATTCACGCCTTTCCCCTGGAGATGAAAATGCAACAGGCTGCACATTTTTTGGTAGAAAGCATTGGGATTGCCCAATAATTACTCTCAGCAAAAAATAGGTTTAAAATAGCGTCAGACGCCAAGGGGATTTCTTGCTTTCTAATTACCAGATGGTAATCTCCCTCCTTTTGCTCCCGCCCCTGCTTCTGTGGCACTTTCCCCCTCCTGCAGCCTTGCCCCCCTCTCTGGCTCTCCCCGGCCGCCCTGTTCCCAGCGGGCTCTGCCACAGATGCTGTGATGTCCATCCCATAACACTGCCAGCACCCCGTCCTCAAGGGGTTCAGGCAGGGGACAGGGCTGAGCCCTGTGGCACACTCGCTTTCTCCAGATAAGGGGCAATATCCTTGCTTCTGACTCGCAGCCCTCCCTGGGTTTTGGCCAAGATGTGGCAGAAGAAAGTGGGTTTTAATTTTAAATAAGCCCAGAGCTTCTGCATTTATGGCTCATATTAACATTCAAACTCATACCATGAAAAAAAAAAAACCCTGCATGTATTTTCTCTCTTTTCCACAGCTAATCCACAGCCAGTGGAAGGAGGTTGGTGGGCTCATCTTTTTGGCGGAGCAAACACTCTTTCTCCAGCTGTCCTCACCTGCCAATGAGGGCATGGAGCTGTGCTCTTTCCTGGGAAGGATGTGCTTGTTTTGTTGTCGCCCTGCCTTGTTTTGTAGGCGTGATCCAGGAGCCCCCCAGAGACATGCCGACTGACACAAACTTGTGCCCGCTCCTGGGGAAGAAGTGACCTTCTCTACTTAGGAGCCAAGGTGGACCTCAGAAGCTCCACCTCACGTTGCAGGTCTTGGATGTGAAGATCTCCACCAAGGGGAGAAGCACTCGGTGTCCAAACTGATTTTACCTATGGGGTTAACTATGGGGATGTGGGGTTAACAGTGATGCTATGCTTTTCCTAAACACCCCGGATTTCCATCCATGTGGAAAGCTATTTGAATCAAGCATGCGTGCTGAAACCTTCAATCTTGAGCACTCATATCTATGCAGGCTTGGGAGCCATCGATTTCATGCATGGCAATTGCAGGGAGAACTAGTAGTACCTACGCCCTACCCGCCCTGCCATCAAACAGCTTTAATCATCCATTTCAGACGAAATCCTTCACATCATATCACGCAAATGAGGTCTGCGTTGCCGTCTTTACTGACGCAATGAACTTAAGAAGTGGCGTGGTTGTTGGGCTGTTGAATTTTGTTCTTTTTTTGATCCTTTTGTTTTGCTTGCATGAAGGATAACAGGAACATGAAAGAAAGGGCAAGTCATCATCACAAAATGTACTTCCAGCGGTGGAAAGCACGTCCTCCAAGAGGCGTTAGGCACCACGCTAACCTTTCAACTTCAAAAGCCTTAGAAAGGAACAAATGAAACCCCAAAGCCAATTGCGTGTCTCCTATATCTTTATTGACCGCCACTGACCACATTCTCAGGTTGAGTGCCAGATACCAGTGGAAGAGGTGGAGCTACCCTAGAATTACAGCGACAGCAAGGGAGACGGTGTGTTACGCACGGGCTGGGGAGAGCTGGCTGGGGATGTGAAGCCTCTGCACCGCGGTGAGCCTCCCTCTCTCCCCCAAGGGCCTACTAAGACAGTGGAAAGATGTGCTTGTCCTCGTGTCAGTTGTCCCTAAGGGAAACGACAGGGTAGTGGTGTGAACAGAAACACTTAAAACACTTTGCTGAAAAAAAATATATGTTGCAACCCCCGAAGGTAAGATGTTATTATTTCTCCTGCGGTCGCGAGGAACTCGTGGCACATTCATCGCACGCACGCAGGATCTCAGGTGTGGGCTTGGCTCTGTTGCTTGTCTTTAAGAGTAACCAGTTTAACTCTGCATGGGGTAGAGCAAGTCTGCAGGGCTTTTCCCCTGCTCCAAGCCTCGCCTCAAGACTTGGTGCTCCAGGAGCCAGTGTTATTTGTGCACTCCCTCCTACCTGATGGTGGTTATGGACTACAGCACCAGATGAAGACCCTTTCAGCAAGTACAACAGCGTGGCAGCACGTGCCATCCATGCCATCCCCACAGCACAGCTCGCAGGTTTAAGCTTCGAAGTCCACCAGCTGCTCACCCAGCCCCTCGTCCCATCCAAGGGAAAGGGGGGAAAAAAAGAAACAAAGCGGGGGAGGGGGAGGGAACCAACAAAATAAACACCTCTAGATATTCACTGATATCTATGCAATGGCTCTGAGAATGAGACCTGCAGACGGTGGCAGCCTGCATACCGCAGCAGCAGGCAGGCTTAGGAAGAAGGCGCGGAGGTGGGCTTCTCCTCCCGGGACACGGGGATGGGCCTCTCGCTGTGGCTGGCGTCCATGTTGGAGGGGACCTTGGGGCCCGAGAAGGTCAGCATGCCGTCGTTGGACAGGGAGCAGGTGACGGCAGCCTGGTCCACGTTGGCGGGCAGGCGGTACCGGCGGTGAAATTCGCGGGAGATGTAGCCGTGGTCGTCCTGAGAGGCAGTGGGGAAAGGGGGGAAGGCCTGTCAGAAACTCCCCCAGCACCACGCGGCGCCTCCCTCCACCCGACCCTGTGGCTCCGTCGGAGGGGGGTGTCCATATTCGCCCTGGCTTATCGTGACACTGTACTGCTGGTATCACCAGGCAGATTTCTGCTTTTTATTCTGTTTTACAGGTTTGTAGGGGCATGTGTCCCCCCGTGATGCCCCCGAAGCTGCAAGAGCTGAGCAGAGCAGCAGGGTGTGATTTTGGCCATATGATAGGCTGGGATCTGATTTGGATGGGGGCCCTGCTATGGCCTCCGGTTTCAAAGGATGCTTGGAGAGAAAGTCTGGGGTTCTGCGAAGGTAAAAGCAATATGCGTGTGTGTGCCTATGTATTTCCTTACTAGGCAGAAATGCTGTGTCAGCCAAAGTACACAATCCTGGCCCCCTTTTTTTTTGGCCAAAAGAATGAGAAATGCAATTTTTTTTTTAAGTCAGCCGTGAAAACGGCTGCTCTCTTCCTCTGGAAAAAATAACTATATTAAAAAATACATACTGGTTCCAGGCTAGAGCTTTGTCTGGCCAAAAAACTGTATGAGAAAAATTAAACCCCTGCTGGTATAATTCACTTTTTGACCCCCACAGATATTTCCATGACATATGTGTTAAAATTTCCAAGCCTGAGGCACTCAGTTGTTTTTCTTTTGTTTTGTTTGCTCTTGCTTTTCTCTCCTAGATCAACGTATGAAAACTCTGTTTTCACTAACGATTCTGGCTTATGAAAACTCAGCCATGCTTTGGCAGCACTAGATGATGTTCTTTGTCTGGTCCAGTGTTATTAGTGAACAATGAACATCATCATCTGACGGTTATGGAAGATGATGATTGAAAATAAACAAAAGAGTGGATTAGCTCATTATTGTCAGATATCAGGTTGAGGCTCTATGGGAACGGGCCATGCCAATAATGACAATTGATAAATAACTTCTTCTTCTAATATATTTTTTTTTTCCTTCAGCTGAGAACTGTTGGAAAGAAAGAAAATGGAGCTCGACTCCCCAATTGCTCCACCATCACCATCACTTCCACTTACCTGTCTTTCACTGTGCTTGCCATGGATTTCCACAAAGTCATCGATAATCTTCACACTCAGGTCTTCGGGAGAGAAGTGTTTTACATCCAGCATGATCGTAAACTTGTCCCGGTCAGACCTCACCTGAAACGAACATTGTTAGACAGTAAGACCCGAGCTCTAAGTGTGGAGGCAGAGCCAGCATCACAGCAGCTTAAAAGCCGGAGAAGGGGTGGTCTGGCAGCATCACAGTTTCTCCTTCTGTGGCTATGGGCCTCAGTGGGGGTCGTCTTCCCATCGTGGGGACCCAGGGACACTGGGAGGCCGCGGTAGGCATCTGCGCCATTGCTACTGCTCTGGGGAGAGACGTCACTTCTCACCGCTATTCTTGCGCCAGGGACCCCTTTGCACTCAGCGATCTGCCAGATGCACCGGGCATTTGTACTCAGCAGCGAGAGGGGATGGAAACCACTGTAATATTCTCTGATAGCATGCGTTTCATCCTTTCAGTGATTTATAGTTTCTTTGTGGTCTTAGCTCCGGGAAGAAACCAGTAAGAGAGGGCTAGAGAAAGCACTGGTCCCTGAGCTTCGGACCACAGCCCCCACAGCTACGCGTTCCTCCTACACGCTGCCTTTGGAGAATTGTTCCTGGGTCCTCCAGCATGGGCTTGCAAAAACCACCGAGCTCCTGAGGCGGAGGCAGGGGCCGGAGGAAGCTCTTGCTCGCCGGGGTCCTCTCCCACACCGAGCTGCCCCCATGGGCGCTTACTCTGGGAACAGCCTAGCTCTTCCCTCGCCATACAGCCAGCGGGTGCAAGGGCAGCAAAGGCAGCCTATTACGTGTCGGAAACAACCTTCAGGAGCAAAAATGGCTTCCTTTTCTGAAAGGGAAGCCTTCTCCCCAGCAAGGGTTTCTCTCTGTGCCCAAGAAGGGGTAGGCAGGTTGTGCTTGGTGGTGGGCCGGAGTCCTCCTCGCCCCCTTGCACCCCAGCGCGGGGCTACAGCCTCCAGCCCCCACCGGTGAGCCGTGGGTGGGGAGGAGCAGGCAGAGGCATAAGGAGGGAGAGGAAGGAAAAGGAGAGGAAGCCGAAGGGCCCTTACCTCTGAAATGCCTGACTCCAGCACGCTGCGGAAGAGGGACTGCCTGTAGTAGGGGCTGATAGTGGAAGAGAACAAAGGCAGGAGATCATACTCGAGGAGACCCTCTCCGAAAAATTGGTCGAACAAACGGCTTGGAATGAGGGGTCCCAGAGCACGCTTGAACCAGGGGTGCTGGATGGTAATGTCCATGCTTGCTGCTGCTGCGACCTGTGGCTGCACGGGGAGAGCGGCGGGGTCAGTGAAGCCGCTGGGGAGACAGCGACGCCTTGGCTGGACTGCGTGGTGCAGACCCGGGGAAGCTCCCCCTATATATACCGGTCTCGCAGAATGAAGGCATTAGCGGGATTTCTCTGGAAAGACATGATCTCATGATGGAGGCAACGTGGTCAGCAGAAATGCGGAGACTGACCTGGAAATGACAGTCTGGTTGGAATTGGTGCCAGATCTCCCGGAGGGATGATGCCAGGCAGCAGACTGTGAGACACGGGGTGCCCAGGGGTACTGGCAGGTCCTCTACGGGATCAAGCAGGCTAAACAGGACACCCCAGTGGGCGTCTCAAGGATGCTTGTGAAGGAGGTCTGCTCTGCGGTCTTTGTAAACCACCCTTGGCTTCCCATTAATTTGCTTCTGTTTCTGCCTCTCCTTGAAACAGAGGCACCAAGTCTCTTCCAAATAAATGAAACAGCTTTCTTCCAAGCGTGGAAGAAGTGTTCGATTCAGGTTGAAGAAAGGGAAACTTTTTTTGCGACATACTATAAAGTGTTTCTGCCACTTGACAGGGGCCTGACACCCCTGGCACGGGGATCCTGCTGGGGCTGGCAGGGAAGCAGGACTAATGCACGATGCAGGGCATGAACATGGATTTAACAACACAGAAACTTTTAATAAATACTTTGCCAAAGAAAGAAGGAAAAATAAGTTTGGCCACCAACCATAACAGCAGTCCCAAAGCTGCTCTTGAGAGCGTCCTTGTTTTGATCTAGGAGTGTTGTGGGGGATTCATTTATCTCCCGGTGTCACAACACAGATCCTGCTTAACACGCATTTCTGGTTACGGCTGTTCTGCATCTCTGTTTCATTTAAAGACACCTTTAAGGTGTCGTCCGCCATCCAGGACGGACTGGGGAAGGGGCACGTGGACAGCCCACCGCGGGAGCGCCAAGCTCTGTCAGAGAGCTGAGGCGGCTGGGCAGTGAAAAGGTGGCGAGGCTGCCCGGCTCCACAGCAAGGCTCGGCACGAGGCTGCGGCGACAGCCAAAACTCCATTTCCACTGCAGCCAGTGATGTAGGGACTGCATCCTAGGGGCCTTCTGGACAACAGAAGCACCTATGTCAGGAGTCCTGTGCATCTCAGCACCTTTCGCAGTCAGCAGAGAGCGAGGGATAGAGAGGAGAGGGCATCTCCAAAAGGCACTTCAGAGCTGAGGGGCTGAATCATCCTCTCATGGTGCCAGGGACTAAAGAAAGCAAGGGTGGCTGAGATCCTGGCATCAGTGCTTCGGGAGAAATGGAATCAATCCAGGCCAGAGGAGCTAAATTCAGAAAATCACTGAGGCAAAGTGACATTCAGATGAGCATTGCCTGGCATCTAGGTGCCATGTGGTCTTGGCAAGTCCCTGGCCTTGACTCCCACACGTGTGCATGGAGGCAGGCAAGGAAAAGTGGGAACTATAAGACCCCGTTACAGAGGCTTTCCTTCAAGGAAAGCAAAAAGTTGAGCAGAAAAAAAACCAAAAAGGCAGTAGAGACTGCTAAGAAGACATACAAGAATTTAGGTTCAACCTCACCTAGTTTCAGCAAGAAAAAGCCCTGTGGTCTGGCCATGGCTCTTGGGCATGAAGGCTTTTCTAAAATCAGGTGCCAAAATGAGATCGATCCCTTCTCAAGACATGGAAGAAAAAAACACCACGGACAGACCTAACCCCCCACTCAGTCCCATTGTCCCAAAGCTGTCATTTTGCTTGAGAAAATGAAGGGAAAGCCAACAAGAGTCATAAAGAGCTACCAAGATTTTTCTTCAAGAGCTCTATGAGATTTGGGTGTTTGCCCCAGGAGCGAAGAAAATCTCTCCTCAGCCACCTGGTACCAGAGACCTGCTAATCTGTATTTAACCAAATGTCAGCAGTGACCTGATAGATGCAGAATACATACAGGAACAGGTTCAAATCCCATAGCACACAAAGCAAATGATTCATTTGGCTGGTAGAGGAGCAGGTGGGAACTGTGCCCTGACACAGAAAGTGAGACAGATTTTGGGGTCTGACATACCATTTGGGCCCCAGCCACGTGCGAGGGGTGGATGCAATCCCTGCAGTGTGTTGGGAACATCCCCTTTGTGTTTCCCAAACCAGAGGTTATACCAGGAGCACAGGGAGCAATACACACAATGGCAGGCTCCTCTCTGGGCATCTTTCAGTCCTTAAGAAACTGCCAAACCCTTGAGCACTGACCTCCAGCATGTTCCCCACGCAGGAACAGGGGCGGATTATTGGGGCGGGGAGGAAGAAGGGAGCCCAGGCGGGCTGTACCTCTCTCAGCAACACCAACCAGCAGCACATCAGTGCTCTTAGTTAGGCACCAGGAAAGCAGCCGCTTGCCTACACACCACCACTTATCTCCCAGGGAAGCCCAACAAAATCCTTCATCTACCCACGGCCTGAAGCCTGCTCCAGGATGGGAGCATGTGTGTGTTCAACACGTGATCGGAGCACCCCAGCGGGATGATGGGAATGGGCTGTTGAGAGAAAAACGACAAATATGTCTTCACCTAAATTTCATCTAAAATTACATATATTACCACACATTCAAATACATGAAAAATGGCAGCCAACTTTATGGTTTTTTGTCTTTAGTTACTTCTGGACCCACATTTTCATGGCTGTCCCTAGAATGAATCATATTCATTTTGTCTTTGATGGACGTTTTTGTCTTTTATGGGCAAAATATTTCACTGAAATGTAAATTTCATTTACAGAATTTTTTTCTGATACAGACTTAACACTGCCTGCATGCCTCTGGGCAACAAGCAATCTCCTGAGACTCATCACATCTAACTTCCAACAGTCTAAAACTTAGGTGTCCAGCCCAAATGAGTTGTCCAGGCTCCCTGTCCAGTCAGTGGAGAGAGACAGATGCCTCCAGATGGCTCACATTATAATGTAGGTGGGTAGGAAAGGTGAAATGAGACACCTATCAGCAGTGCCTACATCTTGACTGACTAAGGAGGAAGCCTGGACAGCTGCCTTAGGGGAGGCAATTCTAATTCTAACCTCCTTCTGGACAAGCAGAGCTGGTGAGATGAATCCCACCCAGTGCGAATTCAGTATGAGAGGAGAAAGCAATCATTTTGCACCAGTTCAGGGGACCAGACTTCTCCCAGGACACACAATGTTTGTGCATCATTATCACCTACTGAGCAAAAGCAAGGAGATTTGTTGGTGTTCCTACAAAAGGAAGAAAAACGAGTGCATATGCGCACGAGCACACCCAAAAGCAATGCATCCAAGGCAGGTTTCCCCAAAGCCTCACTGCAAATTCAGAATGCGAGTCCAACTCAAAAGGTCTTCCAGTAGGATCTGCTGTCTAGCTTAGCTGTGAAAGAATCCCTTCCTAAACTATCATGCACAATTGCCAGCACGTGAGACATTTAATAAAGGATGTTGCCCAGGACAAGCTACAGAAATTCCAGATAGTGTTTCTGACTAAAGCAGGCATCAGTGATCAAGCACAGCCCTTGCTTGTATTTAGCTGCTATTAGTTTGTCCTCATGACTGACTCTCACCTGCCAATTTCTACGTGAGTCCAGTGCTGTTTCCAACCCCCATGCCAAACTCTGTATAAGCCCAATGTGAAGAGAAAAGCAAGTATTTAAGTGCAGCGGTGAGTGGTCAGGTGTAACTGTGGAGGGTTTGTATGCGATTCTGAAGTGCTAATACAACTGGGATTACTGTTTCCAACTGGTGTGTTGCAGCCCCAGGAGAGCCAAGAGAGGCAACCTCTCTGCTCTGATCTGCACGTCCTCTCGAGTCAAGTGGTCTCTGTTAACCTGCAGAGGGTGCAACTCTTCAGATAGTTTTACAGAAAACAGGAATGAGTTCCAGCACTTGTTCTTTTCAAAGTCAACCCAAAAAGGTACGACTGTACTCATTTAGATGTTCCTCTGCATTTAGATGTAAGCTGTTTAGTGACAATATAAGGGAGTGAATAATCTCTGCCAATATTTAATGACAAGATTGTTGCAGCATGCTAATCAAACTAAGTTTTCCCTTTGGAGGAACATTTCTATGAGGTACAAAAAGGAGTTCATGACAGCCACACAGACCTAGGGCAGGTAATAATGTGATTTTGTTGCAAGTTTTCTTCCTACCAGTCTTGTTGTGGTGGAAAATACTACATAACGTGTGTGAGGGAGCTGGTGAGTGGGAAAAAATAGCCATGCTTTTCTTAATCTTACATAGACCTAGCTTTGGAAAGCCTGCAAGAAGTCAATGGAAGTCAGTATGCAAGCAGTCAAGATAAAAGGGCAGGGAGCCAGCTTTATCAGTTTTGGCTGCTAAGCACTTGCTAAAAGCTCTCCCTAGAAATGAACACAGAGCATTTCTTTCTTTCTTTTTAAGGGAAGAGACTTTTCTTTAGAAGACTCCTTTCCTGTTCCTCAAACATATGCATGCCACCCAGGGCAGTGCCATGGTCAGGAGCTCGAAACCTTTCTACCACGTCTGACCTGGCATGCTGATGGAGGAAGGAGCAACTGACTATAACTGCAGCTAGACTCATTTTCCTCTGCACTCAACCCCCATGAAATACCATGGAAAGCACTAAAGTAGTGACTTCTGCCGAGATCTGAATGCTGTTGGTATCTTGCTAAAGTTTATAATGGATGGGAGGAGGTGAGGCCATGTTATCAGTGCAATTTGCACACCACGCTTAACTGTGGTTGGGGCTGCAGGGCTAACGCAATGGGAGGGCTGACATGAGAGAAGGCAGACGTTATATTCTTTTTTTATTAGATGAATAAGTGTTTCTTGTTAAAAGCAAAGAGAACACTTGAAAACCCCTCTTTGAGGATAGTTCATAGCAAGAAAGAAGCCAGTTAGTGGGAGGGTTGCTACATGCTGAGCACCTTTGAAAATCAGGCCATGTATTAAGAAGTTTAAATATAGATGTAGGAGCCTAACTTTCAGCAAGTGTATTTAAAAAAAAAAACACAAACCAAAAAAACTTGGCTTGCTTTTCTTTTAAAGAGAGATCAGCGTGTTCCTAGAGAACTCTGCAAATTCCCATGCTTCCCAAACAGCCATCAGCTGCCCAGCTGGGAGCAGGTGAGTAAACCCCTGCACTCCAGCAGCTTGGCTTAAAGAGTGAGGGGCTAAGCCTGTCCTGGTGTAAGTCATCATAGCTCTCCCTTCCCTTGCCTCTGCAACACTGGCTTAATGAACGATCAACCCCTGTACTACAAGTTTTGTCCCAGGTGGTCCCCACTCTTGCTCACAACAGTTTTTGTCCCACAGGGACCGTGGTTGCAAAGTTGCTGAACACCGGAGCCAGGGAGAGAGTGATCACAGGGGACAAGTTGTGGAGGTGATACTTCTAGTTTTCTACCTAAAAAGAAATCTTTGTCCCACTGTTTTTAAGGCACAATCCTCTGTTTTACTGCTGGCCCTTGGGATTCCTTTTCCACTCCAACATCTCCTCCCTCCCTATTTTAGAGTCAGATTTACTATTCAGCTGTACACTGGAAAAGTTAAATATCCACTCTCCTCATACAAACACTGATATTTATTTTATCTAAAGAATTTATATAATACCAACAGTCTGCCTTGGTGCAGCCAAAGAGGCTTAAAAAATTACTAGCAATCCCTTTTTTCCACCTCAGAGCCCACATCCTAAACACTGAACAAATCCCATCAGTGTTTAGGGCCCATAACATCATTGTTGTCAAATCAATGGTGAATTTACGTGCTGTTAATCCTTGGCACTTATTCAAACAAGCTCAGCAAGTTTTAGCAGCACAATGCATTTTATGTTTTCATCAATGGATTTACATAGGGAATGAGAGATGCTCTTTTCTTCCCAGTCTGCAGCAGCACAGCCCAGAGAGTGGGAGATGCGAAGAGAGCATCTAGCACACCCAGAAGGCAGGAGAACTGGAACAGGAGCAGGTCTGGAAATTTACAGCTGCTAAGCAATGGTGCTTCTCTCCATCTGTAGAACTCAGAGCACTTTCCAGAGGAGGTAAGTATCATCATGGTGACTGGGAACAACAAGTAAAATGACTTCTCACCCAGAAAGGCAGAGGTACAATTTGAGCCCTTTTCACTCCCCTAGTCTTTTCTGTGAATAAACACCTCTCTTGCAACTCCACAGAGCTTGCTGCTGAGCAGTCTCTCTGCCTTGCAAACAGATCTCGTCTCCGTGAGCTTTCCATGGCCCCTCTTCCTGCAGTATAAAATACTCCCTTGGCTCTGGAAATTACACCCATTTTTTTTTCAGACCAGAGAATTTGAGAGTGTAGGGTTGTTTTGTGACATTATGTTTACTTATCAAAAGCAAATAATTATGCTACGCGACGTAACAGTTTGACGAATTAAAACCTTGACTATTTTTCAGAGGAAAGGAGAAATTATGTCCATTGTTTTTTTGGTATGAAACTCTACCAAATAAATAAGTAAGTAAGCAAATAAATAAATAAGCTATATCTTCAGATTGAGACATCTTTAAAAGGAAAAAAAAAGAAAATCAAAACTTGCTATATGGTTGTTTGATTTTATACAATAATTTTGTTTCTTCCAGTGGTCTTGACAGTTTAGATGTGAGTTATTTCTGCATATTTCTGCATGGTCAACATGACCATTCTTGCAGAGCCTATGGCAGAGCGATCCTATGCATTTTTTTCTCCAAAGGATCAATACCCAACCTCTGCACTGGGAAGGTATAGCATACAGGTTGGGGCAGGGGTATCACAGGGAATGCTCTACCACAGATATTCACTTGACAAATAGGCAATGTGGAAGGCTTGGGAAGCAGATGAGACTAAGGGCAGTATCTGGAGAGAGAAGTAAAAGAGATTGCAGGAGGGGTTAGCCAGGAAGAAAAGTAGCTTTATCTGCTGGTCCAGGGAAAGAGGGAAAATGAGCAAGTGGAGCTGATGTAATGGGGAAGGAGAGGCAGGAGGAGGAGGTCTGGGGGACCACTGGAAGAAGACTGGAAGAGAAGAGATCATATCATGGAAGGAGGGTGGTCTGAGCAGGACAAGCAGCTCCATAAGGGGCATTCTGCAAACCCTGCAGCCGCTTGGTAATCCTGCAGTGAACCACGCAGTGCTGGTTTGAGTCTGTCTCTCACTGACTGAGCGGGGCTTGGAGGGAAAACACTAGAAACCAAAGGTAGATGCTACTGCATGAATTGTTAAACCACCCAGGAAATCTCAAAAAATTGGCTCATCGAAGGTGATGCTACAGCAAACTCCTCAAGAGCAAGTCTGAGAGTAGGTGCAACCTGGAACTGGGAATTAAGCTGTTTGTCGGTGCTAGAGGGACCATGAAGACTGACCCACAGAGAAGACAGGAGGCGGACAGGGCAGGAAGGCGGTGTCAGATCTAAAAGAGACACTGATGAAAGGGGATTTGGGCAGGTAACTCATATTATTGATTCAGATTAGAGAGTGAGAGGCATCGAGAGACCTGTTGGTACTACAGAGGCTGAAACCAACACGATTCTCTACCAGGTACTGTGTGTACACAGGCTACCTGCATCATTAGGTTATTTAAAGTTAAACTAGATAACCTACCGCAATTGCACAATACAAACAGCATACAGATTCTGCTGCAGGGAGCACGTCCTTTAACAGGCAACCACCGGGGTGAACCTCTCTGAACCTCCACCAGGTTCAGAAGTACCTGTGCAGCACTACAGGACCTGCAAATCTCCCTATGCTGAGGAGAAACACAAAATAATCACAGCTTTCATCTGGCTCAAAGGGATCCACTCTGTCCATTCAGCAGCCTAACTGAGAGCAAAAAAGCTAACTCTTGATGGGATAACGATCCCCATTCCTTACGCCTGCATGCCAGATGAGTCTGTTATGGTGGCAGCTTGGAGAATTTATTTTTACAGTAGCTTGGTGATGGGAACCTTAGAAAAAAACATCACTTGGCAGAGAAAGACCCTAATGAACCGTTTGTCTAAGCTGCTCCCAAATCCTCTTGCTGGGTTCATGTGCACTCATGTGAGGATGAGCATTAGTATGAGGGTGGTGGAGGTTAGCAGCAAAAAGATTAGCGTGATAGGCTGGTGAACAAAATGCTGAGACCGGCTCTGCGTGCGTCACTGTGTGCGCGCACTAACAACGCCAAGACCCGCTCTCAGCAGTTCTTCTCAGCTGTTATGCGCTGCAGGGTTATGGCTACTTTGCATCACCGGAGGAGGGGAAGGAGTTGGTATGAGCCAGCGATTCCCTTGATGTCTCTTATGATCTTGCAAAGTAAATAGAGCACACAGGCCGGGGACCGGAGCACGCTCCTGGGGAGAAGACCACAAACTAAGTAAGGGATAATCAAGCTGAAGAGCTTCACATTTCCCAGACTTTAACCCACAGGAAAGTGTTACACTCGGGCACAGCAGATGGGATGAGACTTCAGATAGTTGATGCAACACCAACAACCATGGCTCTGCTGTGTATAATTAAGGTTAAATGATAAAGATGGTCACAGCATCTCCAGTCTAAAACAGCCCCTCTTTTCCCTTTCTTTTTTTTTCTCCCCACATGCTTTATGCATTTTGTCAGAAGGTCATAGGTGGGGGACCAAATACAGTGAGGGAAAACAAGCAAACAGAAAAATCCCCGCTGCAGCTGTTGAGTAAAAGAAATAAAGGAATTTTGTATGTTAGAGCTGGGAAGAGCGGTGCAGAGGAGGGGAGCTGCAACTGTGGGTGCAATAATAGGAGGGAAATTTAGAGCAATCATTTTTAAATGCAGGGCGCCAAATCTAAACTCACAGCATGCAAACACAAAAGTCCTTGCATAACATTTCTCACTTACAAGGGTGACACAATGACCTGTAGATCGCAGAGGAGCTTTTCAGTCACCCACTGAGGATGCTCTCAGTTATGAAGGTTTAAGTAATGCACTTTATGAGCGGCTGTGGATGTAGGAGAGCAGTTCTGGAGGCTTCCGATAGCATTCGGGCAGACGAGCAAATAAAAATTTGCACTAAGTAATGCTGACCACCGCTTGGTGTTCTTTCTCCACCTACTGCATGACAAGAGGAATACTCTACAGCCTCACTGAGCTACCTGAGAAGTGACCCTCTTCTAGTGCTACGCACTGTTTTGCCACTGACTGAGTGCGTCCAATCTTCCTTTCTCACTCCAAAGTCTTGTCTGGCTATCCCCTCTGACTCCCCAATTTTATTCACTGGGATACCTCTATGTATTTCTGTGCTGCTGAGTGATTAAAATCTTCTGTCAATGCTGTTCAGTCTTCCTCTGGGCCTGTGTTGCTTTACAGTCCTGTTCCGCGGTACCTAAAAAAGTTGTTACTTCCAAAGAGCTGCTTGCTCTTCACAACACCCCAGCAAAAAGCAGGCCATCATCCTCTGAAGGACATGAAGATTTGACTGCTTTCATGGCCCTGTTGTGGCCACCCTCTTTCAGTGTCCCACCTATGTTGGAAGCTGGCTCCTGCCCCAGGGATGACCTGAGGGTAAGAGGCATGAGAGAAAGAGGGCAGACACTACATCTTCCCTGTGGTAACAAAATGTGGTCCTGGGGGCTCCATCATAGAATCACAGGATCATAGAATGCTTTGGGTTGGAAGGGACCTTTAGAGGTCATCTAGTCCAACCCCCCTGCAATGAGCAGGGACATCATCAACTAGATCAGGTTGCTCAGAGCCCCGTCCAACCTGACCTTGAATGTTTCCAGGGATGGGGCCTCCACGACCTCTCTGGGCAACCTGTTCCAGTGTTTCACCACCCTCATTGTAAAAAATGTCTTCCTTATATCCAGTCTAAATCTCCCCTCCTTTAGTTTAAAACCATTACCCCTTCACAACAGGCCTTGCTAAAAAGGCCTTGCCCCATTTTTCCTATAGGCCCCCTTTAAGTACTGAAAGGCCGCAATAAGGTCTCCCCGCAGCCTTCTCTTCTCCAGGCTGAACAACCCCAACTCTCTCAGCCTGTCCTCGTAGGACCAGTGCTCCAGCCCTCTGATCATTTTTGTGGCCCTCTTCTGGACCTGCTCCAACAGCTCCATGTCCTTCTTGTGCTGAGGGCTCCAGAGCTGGACGCAGTACTCCAGGTGGGGTCTCACCAGAGCCGAGTAGAGGGGCAGAATCACCTCCCTCGACCTGCTGGCCACGCTTCTTTTGATGCAGCCCAGGATACAGTTGGCCTTCTGGGCTGCAAGCGCACACTGTTGGCTCACGTCCAGCTTTTCTTCCACCAGTACCCCCAAGTCCTTCTCTGCAGGGCTGCTCTCAATCCCCTCATCCCCCAGCCTGTATTGATACCGGGGGTTGCCCCGACCCAGGTGCAGGACCTTGCACTTGGCCTTGTTGAACCTCATGAGGTTTGCACAGGCCCACCTCTCCAGCCTGTCCAGGTCCCTTTGGATGACATCCCGTCCCTCAGGCGTGTCAACTGCCCCACTCAGCTTGGTGTCATCTGCAAACTTGCTGAGGGTGCACTCGATCTGGCTGACTATGTCATTGATGAAAATATTAAACAGCACTTGTCCCAGTACGGACCCCTGAGGGACACCACTTGTCGCCGGTCTCCATTTGGACATCGAGCCGTTGACCACTACCCTCTGGATGTGACCATCCAACCAGTTCCTTATCCACTGAACAGTCCACCCATCAAATCCATATCTCCCCAATTTAGAGAGAAGGATGTTGTGGGGGGCTGTGTCGAATGCTTTACAGAAGTCCAGATAGATGACATCCATTGCTTTTCCCTTGTCCACTGATGCAGTCACTCCTTCATAGAAAGCCACCAGGTTAGTCAGGCAAGACTTGCCCTTGGTGAAGCCATGCTGGCTGTCTCGAATCACCTCCTTGCCCTCCATGTGCTTTAGCATTGCTTCTAAAAGGATCTGTTCCATGATCTTCCCAGGCACAGAGGTGAGGCTGACAGGTTGGTAGTTCCCAGCGTCCTCCTTTCTTCCCTTTCTAAAAATTGCCACAATGTTTCATCAGCTCTGCTCCTCTCTAGGATGGGCAGTACTTCCCAGCTGGCAAGGTCTTACCTGCAAGGAGACATTCGGACATTGGTACAAATTACCCTGGAAGGGGAAAAAGAGGAACCAGGCATGACACGTTGGTTATAGTACTGGACCTGCTTACTACCCACTGTGCTCCCCCCAGAAGGGGTGTAAAGAAAGCATCCACAGAGGGCAAAGGGATGTTTCCTGATGGGAAAAGCATTCCCAAGAGTCTCACAACTCAGCCTGGCACACAGCACCCTTCCCCCTGCTCTTCCAACCCACACTGCTAAGACCAGCCATCACGACAGTCCCTGTGCACTCTGCTCCTCCTCTCTTGTGCTCCCTTCTTTGGGGTTTCTTTTTTTGTGAAGACAAGCTTTTCAAGAGGCTGCAACTGTGAATGGGACAGTCCTTCAGCCACTGTGCGCTGCTGTGGCTGTGCCACTTCATTTCAACCTCCTGCCCTGATCCAGGGGACTGGGTTATCTTGACCTGCAAGGACCCAGCTTGGTTGAAGAACTAAACAATCAGCAAAGAGAATACCTGCTGTAATCAATAAAAGCATGAAAAAAGATTGGTGTATATCTTTGAGAAAATGAGGATAGCCTTCCTGAAAACTGCTCCCTCCCTTTGAGATTCCCAGAGCCTGAGAATTTCAGGCCATGTAAGTAAAAGTGCAGCCCTTGTAACGCCATGTAATAAATGTCTTCACACAAAGCAGAACAGATGTTGCCCTGAAAAAATTGCCCTTTCTTCAGTGAATGTTATTGCAAGGGTTTTGACATGGATGCTCCATGGCTTACCGCAGTTGGCAAGTGCTTTTTATCTCCATAAACTGTAGCGCAGGCAATTTTTCCAGTGTGTTCACAGCATACCAGAAGCAATGTGCCGTCTTCGGTTGAGATCACAACACACTCTACATCCATTTAGCATCTATTCCCATAGGTTGCCACACTGCAGAGCTGGCTTTTCCTTTACAAAGCACTCAGGCAAAACATGCTCCAGGGTCTGAAAATGTATGCAACTCTGGAAGGGGTTGAGCAGGGTCGTTGTAACTCTTCCCAGTCACATGTAAAAGACTTTTTTGAACCTCTGAAAAGCAGCAACACCCAAACTGCCTACAAGATGACTGGCATTAGTCAGGAATCTCATCCATCCCATCAGCTTGCCCTATGAACATTAATCTCTACATAAGTGACAGACATAGGTGCTCATTTTCAAATGAGCTCAGCTTTCATTTTCACCCTTAAACCAGGATCTGATTTTCAAAGTGTTCATCTTCCAGCTCATTCTGGGCCACAGACAACTAGATTTGTCCAAGCAGCCCCCAGGCAATGTGCCATATTCTTCTAATACCGGGCCTATGGCACAGATAGGCAAAAGGAGGGAAGCGGTGTTATCAGCCAAACAAAAGACGGTGCAAAGGAAAGAGCCGAGGTTTCACAGGTGCTGCTGCCTAGTTTCACACCTCTTTAGTTTACTATCTTCCAGACAACAGTAGTCTTTGGAGGTAAGCACTGGTTTTAACTTGCCCCTGCACGCTTACTTCTCAAGCTGAGTTCATTTCCCTGGCCCAAACAGCCAAAGCTAAACCCTTCCAACTGCGAAGAGAAGCTCAACTCCAGAGCAAAGCCATGGTATGTGACCTTCAGTCTAACAAAATCCAGAGCTGAAATGTGTAGCTTGAGGCCTCCTCAGCTCTCTAAGCACGGCTGCTGCATCCATGGCCAGGGAGGCTCCTGTCCTCCTACATGTGGCATCCCCTGACCTTTGCACCAAGTCCTCTGCTAGCCCAGAAGCGGCACACACACCCCACGCTACATCCAGCATCACGCCTTTGCATGAAGGGGGCAGAGGTGAGAGGGGACCTCACTGCAGTCCATCAGCTCTTCGTTGCTGCACGGACTTCTACTGTCTACAGGCAAGGACTGCGCCTTAGGGCAATGCCCCAGGGACTCGGTGCTGGAAGAGGGACTGGCACACCATCAGCCCCCTAATCAGAGCGCCCTATTTGCAAGCCTGCTCCACCCTCACCCAGTGATACGTGCTGGAGATGGCACTCTGTGCTCAACTGGTCGCAGTTAGTGACAGACTGAGGATGGGAAATCACCAGGAAAGATGAACTGAGCAGCAATTTCTTTTTCTTCCCCAACCTGTAGCTGGACTGTAGGAGTGCTCAGGACCAGACACACAGTATCTACCACATCAAAACAGAGTGAAGAATGACAGCGATATGATTTGACCTTGTTGATCCAGCTATTTAGTAGAATGGGTAAGTCAACAGCAGCTGTTAATGAGCCTACATCAACATACCTGCTCAATAAGCAAGCACTGCTAACGGGACATTTTTTGCAGCTGTGACTTTAAAACCACTTCTGATCTAGAAACACAGTACAGCAAAATTCCCATGACATTCCAGTGAAGACAACTGCTTAGGAAAGCAGTTTATATGGGGAAAAAAACAAGCAGGCTCTTTTGTAGGCATTGGCATACTGATTAAAGTGCCATGTATCTTGCCTTAGGGTGCTCATTCTAGCTGCAGATTTGTTGAGAGAGACAAAGGGCAGAGAGAGCACGTGTGGAAAAGTGCACAGAAACGGGTTTGGATGGGTATCTGCTGCCATTCATCCATTGCAAAGATGAAAGCAGTCTATTTGAGCTACTGTTACAAAGGTAGACCAGCACTCCCTCTTCATCTCGTGGAGATGCCTCCCTCAACATCCATTTCAAGGTGGTGAACACCCTGATTACACACCACAAATGCTACTTGCTTCAAAAGAACTTTTTTCACACTGTTCTTTCAAAAACTGTAGCAAGTGCGTGCACTTCTTGGGCCAACAATTCAGCCATTTTCAAATAATTTCAAATGTCCCATGTCAGGTTGGGTTACAGGCAGCCACTTTCAACCTCTTCCCTAGAGGTGTGTCAGGCCCACGGAGGAGTCCCAGGCAGAGCCAAGGAGTCAGGTGGAGCCTGGGAGCCCCTTGTTGCAGGCTCCCTCCAATCTAAGTGCATCTTCAAATATGAGCAGTAATTTTATCTCGTTTTGCTAAGGAGAGTAAAGGAATACAGTTCAGGCCTTTTTTGTGGTAGATGAGACCTGGAAAATCACTGGGACTTGTGAGACCAGCTCATGGAGGCTGCAACACCATGGCTGTAAAGTCTTCTGACCGCTGCAATGTGCTCCCAGCCCATCCTTGCAGTCTCTCAGAGATCCAGCTGAAGGGTATCTGCAGGCTGGGAGCTGGGGGGGAGCAAGGCGTGGGCAACTGAGGCGAGGGACTCCCAGGTCCCTTTGCAGCTGCCAGCTCACTGCCGGCAGCTGCCTGGGCTCCTCTGCCGGGTCCACAGGGAAGCTTTTAGCTGTTCAATAGAACAAGAGGCAATATGGGCTAGAGGAACTGAAATCAGCAGTGTACATCTGAGCCTAATGAGTGCCAGGGGATACGGGAAAGCTGTTCCAGGTGACCGGAGGTGCAATGGTAAAAAGCCTTTCAGCAGCATCAGTGAAGGGACAGGGAAGCCTCTTTAATTTAGGATCAGCTAAATGCCTGAGTAGCCCCATGCCAGTTGCCGAGCTACTGAGCTATGCTGTGGCTTCAGCTGCCCTGTCCTAGCAGAGCTCAGTGTTCCTCTTCATGACACCGTCACCTTCCAGCTCTCTCACTACCTTGTACCAACAAAGCTAGCAGAAACTAATGCTCTTGCTGTGGTTGTTTTAAATAGATTTTAATCTTGTGGGAGAATAGTTGTGTACTATTACTCCAGCATTCAGTATTGCTCAGCTCTGAAAACTAACTCTGAAACTGGGCTCCTGGGAAACTCCCTTTGTCTTTTGCTAATCCAGATGAGGAAGGTAGGTCCTTTCCAGGACCCTGGTTGTGCTACACCCAAAGGACATTTCAACAGCTATCCAGTGTTGCATAGGTTTCCTGCAGCAGATTTACACCCCTAGTGTTACTTACTGAGCTAGTGTTATTTCAGCTAGAGCTACTTTAGAGTGCTAAAACTAGCACTGCAAATACTATCAATCTTGGCCCCTGCTCTGAAAAAAAGAGTTCTGCTGGATGCTGTGAACATTTATTTCTTGCTAAGCACCAGGGAAATGCTTTAAGATAGCAAATAACTTAACAATACTGACCTTTTTTCCTAAGCCTCATCAGTTCCTTAGTCAGGTGGCAGCAGAGTAGTCTGTTGTTGCAGTTACTTGCCCTGAAATTAAGGGCTAAAACAACAACGAGAAAAATTCACGAGGCAACACAGCTCTTCAGCTGCGTCAAAGCCAGCAGCTTTGATGCTTGTGCTTTCACAGGACTGACTAAACAGATCGATTAGATTTGCATCAGCCATTCTGCAAGTCATAATTGGAAAATAATATTTTCACAGGATTAGAGCTTCTTGCTTTGAAAATAAGCAGCTTGGCTTTGGGTAAAATTTTCCAAGGCACCTATGTGATGCAGAGAGCAGAGCCTGATTTCAGCATGGGTCAGCAGACCTGTGGCAGCTTACCTGGCCTCTGAAGGGCGACGGTGGCAGTGGAGAAATGATAGCTTGGGCTTGGGCTTCACCTCACACCACCCCTCAGAGCCTGCCTGCTGGCAGGTTTCTACTGCAATTGCTTCTTCAGGGTGAATCTCCTCCTCGGCCTCTTTACCTCTGGTAACTAAGGCTTTCTGATAAAGGCCAGAAATGCAGTCCCACGTGCAAGCTTGTTTACCGTCCAAGTTATGTACCTGTGCGTTCACACTGGACAGGGACAGCCTGACCGGGGCTGGCCCCCACCTCCTGCTTATGTCTGGGAACGATTTGTGTGAAGGCAGGATGAGCACAGCACACCACAGCGCAGATATCTGGACACTGCAGCTGCGTAGGGCAGAGCGAACCCCTGGGAGCTGAGCAAAACCCCATGGCAAAACTGCAGCCTCCCTTGCCCAGCTCTGGTCCCCTGGGGAAGCGAGAGGGGTTGCAAGCAGGCCCCGTTGCAGCCCACTTGCCTCCAGAGAGGCTGCCTGATGCTGCAGGACTCTGCAGGGAGCCGGGAAAGCAGAGCTCACATGCCACAGCTTCTTTAGGCCACGCGCACTGCACAAGGCAAGGGGCTCCCATCTTCCTCCCACAAGCTCCTGAGGTGTCCATTCCCATCCCCTCTCAGGGCCACCCTGCAACCATCCTGCTCCTCTCTGCACCAGGAGTTTCCCCAGAGATGTCACCTCACAACTCCAGCTGGTCTGGTAATGCTTTCCTAAGTGCTCCCATGCCGGTATAGGGTCAGGCAGCCTTTCCCAAGTTATCCCATCCTCCCCCAAAGTGGATCCCACACTCCAGTCCCCTCACAGGCATCTTCTGCCACCCCCAAGATCTCCACACCTCCCAAATTACATCAGGCTCCCCCAGCATCACCCAGCATCTGTGTACTCAGGTGAACGCAAGCAGCACAACCCACGGCGCCCTGTTTCACACGCCAGCAGAGAGCTCCTCCACGCGCAGCGCATTGCCGGGGGCTGCCTGCTGCTCAGAGAGCGTCCCAGGGGAGGACAGGGCAGCAGCACCTGTGTGGCAGCCGCAGCAGGGAGCGGCCACACTGCAGGAGAGGGAGAGGCAGACTCCGAAGGAACGAATTGCATGCTTAACGTGCCAATACTGGGGCAGCCGGGGTCTCCTGCCCAGGCTGCTGGGTCTCACAGGAGGGGAGCCTGGGCCCACCACCTTGTTGACGTGATTCTCCTGCTTCTTGGAGCGCAGCGGTCACTCGCCACCCCTGCGCTGGGCCATGCGACATGCTCTGCCGGCCCCTTGACGCCCATCCTGAGCGCCTCATGCCGTCAGCAGCGTCATCGTGGGAAACACTGTCCTGGATCACGTCCAGCTCAATTTCTGCCAAGGATTTGTAGCGATGCGTTGGGTGAGCCCTTCTAGCTGAAGGCCACCGGAGGGAGCCCCAGCAAAGGAAATGAAGGCTCATGGGCGCTCCCGCATCCATCATTTAGAGCAGTGGCTTTCACCCGGTCATCCCCAGGCCCTTCGGAGTCAGGGGATTATTTCGGGGCGGGGGGGGNACAGAACATCTGCTGTCAGGAGGTGTCCGTCACTGCATGTCAGTCTGCTTCTTCACTAGGCCACAGGGCACGGTGATGCAGATAAGCTCTAGAGCCCTCATTGAGTACATGTGCCACAGGGCAATGGGAACAGCCTGTTCGCCTCCGCTTCTCACCCACATCTGGGCCAGGAGAACTCCCGCCGGATTTGGTGGGAGGTTTGTCTGACACAGGGAAGCAGCAAGAAGCTTGTCGTAGGTGTACTGTGCCTTGCCTTTCTGCGGGCAGTTACAACTGGGCTCTTTTCCTAAACAAAGCATCTTCTGTGAATGTGTTTCAAGATAAATCTGGCATGCTCCTTTTTTTTTGTGAACGTGGAGCTGTGAGCAGACTTCAACTGCAGACAGCAAAGGGAATGTGCAGGAGGTTCCCCCCCACCTACAACAGCTTGCTCTGATATTCCTGCTCTAGTTCACTGGCAGAAATACCTGCTATTTTTAGGTCTAATATTTGCTGATAAAAAAGCTCCACTGTGAGGGTACGGTCCCATGACAGGCTTGAGCTGAACAACTTTGCTGCTACAGAGAAGGAGAAGCCTTACACTCTGCCTTCCTCCTTCTACCCTATCCTTCCTGCTTTCCCTCCCTCCTCCCACCTTGTGCTCCCATCTGTGCAGCGCAGCCTCATTTCCCCTTGCAAATTCTGATTGCAAGATAAAATGATTCAGCTTATTAACCCAGCCATTTGAGCAAGTTCAATCTGCTTACCACGCAGTCAGGCAAGTACAAGAGATGGAACAAAATAAGCACTGGGAGGGGCAGAGGGAAACCTGCCCCTTACACCGTGGCTGAGCTAATGTTAGCGAAGCTCCTGCTGCATCAGGAAACCATAGCCAAATGAAGCCAGCTGGAGCCAGGCTGAAAACAAACAAAATGATGCAATGGGGATAGCAGATCTGCAAGCTGCTTTCCAGAGGACAGCATATGCAAAGAACTTGCATGGGTTCAAGGGGCACTAGACAAGTCGTTGGAGGAGAGATATAATACGGGGTACTAAACTGATGAACCACTAAAGGTGCAGGAGGCCCCTGAGCTGAAAGAAGTTGGAGGCTGGGAACGTACCTGGGGAGACAGGGCAGCTCATGTATGCATACCCTGCTCTTCCTCTCTCTCGGGGATATGCCTTTTCTTTTGCCATGCACACACACCCACTAGCGATCTGCTGCCTCCTGCCAGAAGGCAGCGCGTAGTCCTCCAGACAGGGAGGGGATTCTCAGCATTGTCCATGCAGACTGACCCATCCCTCCTGATAACCATACAGCCATGGAAGAGCCTGCACCAGCCCGTGCTTCACCACCAACGCTGCAACAGATGCTGGCAGGAGGACCTGCAGACATTTCACCGCTGCTTGCTAGCACCTCCACGCGCACAGTCACCAGCACTGAGCTGGAAGCAGCCTCTGAACGCATATTAATCAGTCCCCATAGCCTTATCTGCAAGCTCCTGCTGCACACCCAGCGCCTCACCCCGGGGGACTGCTCTCAACAGCCAGGCGGCTGGGAGGGTCCCTGGTGCTCTGGCCAAGGCCAGATCAGGCAACTGTTGTGATGGGCTCCCCACCCCAGAACACAGCAGTGTGACTGGCGGGGCTCCCTCCAAATTTGCCAAGGTTTCCACCAAACTCTCATTTTCCTGCCTTGCTGTACTCTCAGTCCTCTGACTGCCACAAAGTACCTGGGGGCAGCAAGCAAGTAATACCTGGAGAAGTTTTCTAAGAGTACTCAGAAGGGTCCAAAGAGATCAGCTTCTCCCACAAAATGCTCCATCCAAACTTCCCAGGACAGCACAGAGAGGAGTTTCCCTCAAAGGAGCAGCTGGATTTGATTCTCCAATGGACTTTGATTACTTTCCAGTCAATCCTTTTGGCCCTTGGGGTGTGCGACAGAGGTGAGGTGGATCATGGACAGCCCTGGGCAGCACTTCACAAGGCTGGGAAATAAGGTCTGAGGCAGCAGTGACAGAGTTACACTCACAGGGGCAGGCACTGAGAGTGGAATAAAAAGGTTTTTCTCCTCCTTTTCCTGGGGAACAACAGGGATGCCATCTCCCCACAGCCACAGCACAGTGATGCTGCTGAGTTGCCCACATTTGGGGAAAGCGCAGGGGTCAGCACAGCCAGAGGGCAAGGGATGAGGGCCACCCTGGGAGAACCACCTTCATGGTCTTAGTGCTCTCCTCTTCCAGGTCAGTACCGCTACTGTCCCTGCTGACTTTTCTTCAGGGTCAGGCTAGCACACGTCCTGAACAAAACTTGAATCCCTACCTAGCCAAGGAGGGCTAGAGGGCTACAGCAAAAGAAAACAGGGAGAAATCAAGTGATTTGCACCTGGATAAGGAGATTTTAAATGATGGGGTGCAAAAAATCAAGCCTCAAAAAGTGATTCTGGAGGAGCCAGAAGTGAGGCTGCAGCCTCGGGCACTGGATGTACTTGTGTGCTGAGGTCTCCCTCTTGGCATGAATGAGGGGAGGCCACAAACACACCAGTGCTCACCGCTGCATGCAGAATGTTCCCCCTTCTGCCCCCTGGCCCGTGGGACCAGGTCTGCGCCCCTTGCCGGGGTCCTTCACCCTCACTGCCAGCTAAGAGGTCCCACCGCTTCATGTGTGAGCGAGGAGACGGAGCGAGTGCAGCATGAGCGTGGAGAGGTGCCTTCACAGCGCTGTTTGGAGGTGGAGGGGCTGGATGTAAGACCTCCCTCCCTGTGAGCCTGTGCTTGGTGAACCCTCTGTATGAACCGCCAAGGCTGTTCCTAAATTCTTACCCTGACTCTGAACGTCTCCTGTCCATCTTGCTGTTGGGAAAATCACCTGATTTCTATGCCTCCTCTGCAAAGGGAGGACGATAGCATTTTTGTCTAGCTTGTAAGCTCCTCCGGGCAGGGAGAGAGGGCCCTTCATATAAAGGAACCAGCATAATGAGGGTCTTGACCCTAGACTGCACAGCAGCTTGCCGGACCAAAGTGCTAAACACAACATCAAATAATGTGTTGAACTTTAAAGTCCTGCAGCTTTATTAATTTTCCTGGTTTTCAGTTGTAAGGCACTCTCTAGTAGCAACAGTTAACAAATCAGCAGTGCTCCTAATCACAAGTTGGATCTCAAAAACTCTCCAAGGAAAAGTTTCCATAAGACACCCAAATCTCTCATCCATGCTCTGCAGTCTCTGCACCATTGCTTCTCTAATACTGTTCTTCGACTCAGCGTTTCCTCTCCTCTTCCTTGCCATTCATCCTACCCCCTCATACTAGTTAAATTTACCTTAACCCACAGCATCAAAGCAGTGCCCTTACCCCACTGATGGTGATTAGTGCTCAACTGTGAGTGACCTGGAGAACTCAGAGAGGGTCCATCCCCATGCACTCAGTGACACAGTCCTTCATGCATGTGTACGTCGCCCCGACACATGAAACAAAGCCACAGCCAGTTTGCACCAGACACGCTCCTCCCCCAGACCCATATGGCGACTATGGCTACAAAGACTTCACCCTTCACTGTGCTGTGTAGCAATTTGCTGGGATTGCTATAGCTAAGGATCTTTGATAAGATCTGCTTATATAACTATGGTGATTAGCGAAGTATAGGCGTGGAAGTAGATTAGATGAGATTACTAGCTATAGCTCTGTTCTAATGTACACAACTTGCCGCCTTCGATTAATTTTTTGACGTTACATCGTAAATCGATTCTCTTTCCTCATTCTTGTGCCTTGTTCCAAGAGCTGTCAAGCAGAGAGCTGGTAAAATTGTTCAAAGGGCTTGCTGGCTGTGGGTTACTAATTATCCCTACACACGCACTGTTAGCGAAATCCCTTTAACCTGAGAACCCAAGTCCTGTGCACTGGCCTGGAACTCCAGGTACCTCTCTAATTAACACAGAGTTCTGGGCACCGGCAACAAGAAGGTGCCATTTTCCAGTTAATGCATTAAGTACTTTATGTACTGACCCCCAGGGATGTGTTTCTGTTTGTTTGAATCTCTTTTTTCTATATCTAAGCATTGCAGTCTTTTGTTTCACAACCATTTTTTCTTCCCCTTTCCTCCTTGCTCTGCCTCTCTTAAAACTGGCTGCTTCCCTACCGTCTTATTTTTTTCTCCCCACCTCTTTATCTCCAAACCAAATCTGGGTGGCGCCATTTTCTCCTCACCATGTGTTAGCTGGTATCCAGTGATGACACTGGGCTTAAGAAGGCAGACCAAAACAGAGGAGGGTTTGTGGCAGCACTTAACCCAGTAGATCTAAGCAAGTTGGGGGCGGGGAGTAATCTGCAGGAAGTCACTAACCTGAACAACCCCACAGCAGCGGAGAGTACATGGAAAGCCAGGGAACACATCCAAGCTGTGTTTCCCTCTCCCACGTCCTGCAAATGCCCTCATTTAGATTTGGGCAAAACAAAATATGCAATAATGAGTAATTACATTGACTTCTGCCTGTGATTCTTGCTTTTCTCTGGAGACCCTTTCCTTCATGTTTCCTTTACTTTGCTGGCTCCTGTCTTCCATCCCACCTTTCTAGCTGTGCTGTCAACACTAACTTCAAAGGGTCTTCTTCCCTCTCCCTCTCTTCTCACACTCCCTAGTTTCTGTCCCAGGTCCCCTTCTTTCTTCTGAGTGTGGCCCTGTACGCCAGGTGAAGCCACTTGAGGAAGCTGAGTAATACGCTTGCTAAGAAGGAGCCTTTTATCCTCACTGTGACATGTCCACGTGAAGCTGCCTGCAGCGTTCGTAGGCTCCGTCCACACTGCTGCCCTTCCGTTAGGCAGATGCACTGCAGTGGCTCTTTCTTCCAACAATGGTTCAGCTACACTGACACAAGGGGAAGATATCCCACTTCTCAGATAATCAGTTGCAATACTGCTAACACCTCTAATGTAGATGAAGTTCTGGCTCTTTGACACTGGGTTAATTACAAGCTCATTGACATCTCATGAACCCACACACAAAAAGACATTTTGTTTAATTTCTTGATTCATTCTTAGATACCTATAGAAGGAAGAAACACGCGAAAAGACTGGCTGCTATTACTGTGCAAAGCACAGATACCCTCCCCCTGACACACCAAGGGTACCGTGCAGGCGCAGCACGCCCGGGCTTTGGTGTGTCACAGTGTCGGTCTGGTCGGCACGTGCATGGCCAGGCTGAGCACAGGAAGGAAATGGGATGCTGGAAGAGGCAGAGGGTTATAAAGTCCTGGTGGGGATGGACTCTGCTGTCCCCAGTGTAAGGGGCATCCCTGGTACAGAGGACTGTTGAGAAAACAAAGAGCAAGAATAGAGTGGTTTTATTTTTCAATAGTTCCATGACCTGTAAGGCATAGTCCTGGTTCTAGGACTACTGTCTCACAAAACTGAGAAAAGATACTACTAGTCAAGCACTCTCTACCCAGCGCCGTACCGATTCCAGAAGCCACAAAACAGAACTCCGTGTGATTGTCTCTTTCAGGTTGTACTCTTAATAAGCTATTTTAGGCATCTACTTTTGCTGGAGGCATCATAAGGTTTCTGCTTGTCATGTACAAAGGCATATTTCCAACATGGGAGCAGTTGTTTTGTTTTGTTTTCTAATAGCATCTCCAGGTCGAGTCACTTGCCTGTGCAACATGGATCTCAGGGTCAGCAGACTTCAGCACAACTGACGTACAGAGTATCTAAGTTAAAGCCACGCTCTGGAAAATGTTTCTTGCTCTCAGCAGTACACCATGCACTACAAGCTAGAGCAAAGGGAAATCTAAAGTGAATGGGGTCCTTACAAGATAAGGAGTGAGAACCCAGTGCATTCCAAATAGTGAAAACAGACTTTAATTCGTCAGGAAAAACATATTTTAACATACTTTAGCTGAAGGCTTTAACAAAAACATTAAAGCAAAAATCAATGCAATTTTGTTCTGCTTATTATGTAAAGCATATACTCTGTGAACACACATTACAGGCTGCTTTCAGTGATGAATGAAAATGAAAATCACCAGGAATTTCTGTTTTGTCAGAGCTCATCGCAGGCCGCTGCAGTTTTGGTTCCCTTGACGACTAGGGCTAGGTCAAGACTCACAGAAGGTTCCCACCAGGTGACTGAGCTGATCTAGCAGCATGCTGCTATTGAAAGGGGTTGTCCCGCTCCTTCATCACCCTTGCTCCAAGGTACAGCTGCAGCAGTCCTGATCTTCCCTCGTGCTAGCTCTGGTACTCATTGAACCGCTCAGCGAGCCAGTTCAATTCACTACATGAGCAGGAAATCACTCTTTTATTTGCAGGGTTTGGCCTCTGCTGGTTTAGTGAGTTTAAACCACAGTGGTAAGCCTAGGTGGGAGGCAGACCAACAGTCCGCAGCTGAGGCAAAGAAAGTACATCCTCTAACGCACAAACCTTATTGGGCACATACACTGCACGGCAAAGCTAGGCAGTAGTACCTGTCCTCTGGTAACAAGATCTTCTCAGACTTTGCCAGGGATTTCTGCTTCTAGCACCTGGATCACAACTGTGAATTTGAAGGGACGTTGGGGAGCGTAGGAAGGAGCGAAAGCAAGTTAATCTGCCTGTACGTGCCAGAAGTTCTAGCAGAAAGCTTTTGTCATCTCAGTAAGGAGCAGTGGAGAGCAGGTGAGCTTTACATCCCAAGAGAGTACATACAGAAAGAACATGGCAGGACATACAGCGGTGCCAAGAAGACTGTCCTTGTCCTGTGATGGGTCATATCATCTTTGAATCAGCTCAAACCAACTGAGGAATTCCAGGGGGTGACACAGAAAGCAACTAGACCCCCTTCATTGGGTGTTAACTGTTGTTATAGTAAAACAGTACTAAAATCACTGTTCCATTTTTAAAGTAGATGCATTTTAAAAATCTTTTGGAATCAGACGGAAAAACATTCAGCAAAATAAAGCATATCTGTGTTTCAGGGAATTCCAAAATATTTAAGAGACAATTTTTACTTGTAATACACTGAGTGCTCAGTCTTTGTTTTCTGTATCAAGAAAATAGCAAGTTTGCTTGTCTGCAATGATTTTCAGACTGGAACACCACTTTTGTTGCAAATGCTGATCAGACTGTATAGCATCAGTCTTCTGCATGCATTACTACTCCATTTCAAAAATTTCCATTTGCTTTGTTCAAATTTGCAGCTTTTGGCCCATAATTCAATGAAACTTCCCAGAATGACCAGAAAGAATCTGGTCCTACTCTTTTAATTAAAATGAGTACTTTTCTTTGTAGCTCATCCAGCCTTTATTTAAACTCCCTCAGAACCTGCACCTTCCTGCCTTTGAGCAAATACTTTATTCCAGCACTTGAAGTCATGGTAACAAAGGTCTAATTCGGATTTCTTGACAGCGTCCTTTGTACCGATGACTAATTGCAGGAAGACCCTTTAGCTTCTAAGCAGCATGCTTATCTTCTCTCCAATTGTATAAACTTCTCTTAATGCTGTGCCCCAGCAAGCCCTTCTTTCCTGCCTGCCTTCAGCCATTTTTTCTCAGACTGACATCTTTTGAGTAGCCGCATGCTTCAATATCCATCAGAGGCTCCTCAGCTTCCTTGAACCACGGGCTAAGCTGCCTTTCTTCTGCTCTGAGCTTGCTCTGGCAACATTCAGACTGCTTCAGAAGTTCGGGTACAACACCCTGATGGCCGCACAGAACTGCGGAATGGGAGGAGGGTGTAACTGGGAAATTTGGGCACACATCTGGACGTGGAGGCAGAGCACACTTCAGTAATTCCCCCAGCTGAACTACTGGGCGAGCATAACGTGCATTACGACCGATGCAACACTCCTGAGGAGGCACAGGCCAGTCTTTGCGGGCACAAGAGAGGCCCCCAGTCCCCACAGGGCGGTCTCCATTCCGCCACAGGCCGCTCGGTCCCTGGCGGCCAACTGGCGCCCCTCCCCAAGGCACCGCCTCCCGAACTCCCGCGGCCAAGAGCACCGCTCTGCGCTCTGCGCTCTGCGCTCTGCCCTGGCGCAGGCAGGGCGCTAGCCCCACCGGACAGCGCCGAGACCGTCCCCAGCGCGGCGCGGCCCGCTCAACCGCAGAGCGACGATCCCGCCCCGCCCCCTGCGCATGCGCGGCAACGGCCCCGCGTGGCGCGAGCGGCACCCGCGCGCCCCGCCGGAGGGGGAGGGGAGAGGAAGTCCACGCCGCTCCCCCAATGAGGGGGCTGGCGGCGCCGCGCGCATGCGCAAAGACCCGTGCCCCACCCCTCCTCCCCCGCCCGCAGGGCTCGGTAGAAGTGTTTCCGGCGCGGCGGCTGTGACGTGCGCGGTCGGCGCCGGGCTGTCCGGCGGGCGGGCGGTGGGAGATGGCGGAGTATCTGGCCTCCATCTTCGGAACAGAGAAGGACAAGTGAGTGGCCCATCCCTCCTTCCCGCGCCACTCCGCGCCGCTCCCGCGGCTTCGGCGCCCCGGGGGGGAGCTCGGGGGAGGCTGGAGGCTGGTGGCGGGTTCCGCGGGGCGCGGGGATGCGCAGCGCCCGCCTGGGCGGCCTGTACCCGTCGTGGCGGTCAGCCCTCCTTAGCTTCCCCTCCCCCCGCGGGGGGACCTGGCCCGTTTTTTCCGCTCCCGCCTCAGGGGCCTGCGGCACCCCCGGGACCGGGGCGCGCGGCCGGGAGTTCTGCCACCGGCGCGCGCTGGAACGTGGCGGCGCGCGGCCGCGGAGGGAAGAGGAAGCGAGGCGGGCGCGCTCCCCCCACCCCTCCCCC
>VYZW01047580.1:221762-238926 GCA_013401315.1 Balaeniceps rex
GATCGTGAAAGATCTGGTCGATTCTGAGCCATGCCATTTTTACTGTATGTCTGCTAGAAAGTGTTGTAGTTTGACCAAACAAGTTCATAATGAGATTTTTTTTAAAGATGGGCTTCTGAATAAAAAATTTGTAGTGATACAGTATTCTTTGTGTAACTTGTTTCTTGTGGGGGGAGTCTTTTTAACTGTCATTCCTCTATCTTGACAAATACCTGGATTAACTATGCCTGAGGGAAAGGTNAGTTTCCCTTTTCTGCTATGCTGTCTGCTTATTTAGGTTAGTTTAGGCACATTTAAAAGGAAGGCTGTGCAAAATGCATTTATTTACCAAGTAGAAACGCTTAGTTACAAAAATGTATGTTTGTTTGTTACCAGAAGTCTGTGCTCTGTCTATCAATGTGACTGTGGCATTTACAATAAATCCGATTTCTTGGTGTAAAATCTAAAGCCTATTTTCTAAGCACTCTGGAGTAGTTGAGTTGCTACTCCTGGCTGTGCCAGAGCTCATAGTTCAATTTTTTTTATGATTCTTGACTAAATTCCTTGTCTTTGGCTGGAAAGAAAGTTGCCTAGTACAGTGTGGGACAAAAAAAGTAATATTTTTATTGCAATGATTCATAATAGGCAGGTGAGGTTTTTAAAAAAACTCATGCTCCATGCAACATGATACATAGGATCTATTGAAGGAAATGCAAGGTCCTAAATACAAGGACCAAATTTCTTAACAGACTGTTTTTTTTTTTTCCACTCTATGTTCTCTCAGCTGTCATTTAATGAAAAGCATTTTGTTAGCATTCAAGGTCATAGGAAACTAATTGGATGCTAGTGGAAAATAATTTTTTTCCACCTTTACTCACTTTCTGGTAGTCTATAGTGCAATAAAAGCTAATGGACAGATGGCAGTTTCTTCACAAATGACATCTTCTGTCTGAGTTTGAATTGCACAATAGCTATTTATCATAGGTTGTGTATCTCTTAAGGAGTTGAGCTCTAATTGAAATGTTGCTGGAACGTCTTGAGAGACAATTTGTACAATGGCTGACTTGCAGTTTAACTTCATGTATGCTTTTACTCAACGTGTAACACAGTAAGAAGTTTTGGTCAGTGGTCATATTTCTGCAAGATACAACTTCATGTACATGAAGCTATATAATACAATATAGCTTTCCAATGGGGGAGAGAATTTAGTAGTGGTGTTTTTTAGTTCCGAGTTGGATAACTTGCTAAATGATAAATGGGCTCCTTGATTATTAAAAAAAAAAAAAAAAATAAATAGAAAGGATATGGAAGCATTATATAGCCAGATTAACAAACCAGCTGCTCTCTGCCTCCAAAACAAGTATAAAACCATTTTGCTCACTGGAACTCAGAGTTGGCAAACAAAATAATATTGAAAAATGAGCTTTTCTAAATGAATCTGCTTTGCCTCTTATAACTAAATTCTTGCACCAATTCAATTTGAATTTATTTTGTTTGCACTGGATGGTTTGGCCAACCAGATTGTGGAACTTACTTTGCCAGTAACCTTTTTAAAGAAATGCATCTCTCTATGTGAAGTTGGCTTCACTGCTTATGTTTTGTTGCAAGTACATAAATCAAATTATGCTTTCTTTTCACTAGAAGAAATTGAGCAGTGCCTGGCAATAAATGGCTGAACTAAAAACTGTGGTATTTCTGCTAGGCATTAGGAATTTAACATTGACAACTTAGTTCTTGCAGTTTACAGGATATTAATCCAGTTCCATTTCCTCTTCAGTGAGATTTAGGATTATTAGTGAGCTAATTTTAAATCTTGAGCTCAAAAAGGTGAGGATAGTCTTTCTGTTTTTTAAAACAGTATCTAGTATAATGCGGATACTATTTAAAAAGATTTAACATCTTTTTTACACAGGTCAATGACACAAGCTGATTTGTTCCACAAACAAGTTAATTCTAAACTAGTATAAATGTGTCCCTATAAGAGCTTTCATCTGTTTATCTAAATCCTGTTAAAACTGCAGATATATTCTTGTGTGAACAGATAGCAGAAGGCTGGTTTCTCCCTCTCCCCCTCCAATACAGTTTTTCTTAAGAAAGCGCTCTTGAATTCCACCAAATGCATCATTTTATGGTCTGATTGCACAGCTACCCAAAAATTAACATGCAACTGGAATATGTCGTAACGGGCACTGAAAGCAATGGATTCTACTAGATACTTGAAGGAAAAAAACTTGTGCTTGGATCATTACCTGACTGTGTAATGATTACCTAGTGACAGCATTCAGCATATAAACTAAGCTCATGACATATCTTCAGTTAGGTTCACCTTTTAAGACTATACTACCAGTAAAATTCATTGAACTTGAAATTTAAACTGCACAAATTTGGTTAAACACTTGTATGTGGTAGTCCAAACTGCATTGGTTTACCAATACAAACCAAGTGGAAATCCTACCTCCCCCTTCTATTGTTGCTCACAATGTCTTAGAGTAAACTTTTCCCCCCCCTCTCCTTCCCAAAGGTGTACCTACTTCTTACAAATACTTCATTGTTGACTTTTCTGTTAAACAGTGGATCTTAATTTATGGAATTCCTTTACCTCAAATAAGTGACAGCATACAGTATTTTCTGAAGTCTGAGTCAATTAGGTTGAAACTGTTAATCCCAAGTGGCTTCCTCTTCTTTGTATTTGGCTCTTATTCTGTGAAAATGCTGCTTGTCCATGAATATGATGTATGTTGAGACTGTAAAACCAAATGGAGAAAACTTGTTCAAAATAAAGCCTTTTTTTTTATAAGAATCTGACAAAAATTATCCCTTTCCTTTAGATGGGATGCTGCTCTTTAAATGACTAATGAGGACATAGACTACAAGTTTCAAATTCTTAGCTCTTGTCTTGAGCTATTTTTTGAGTGGTTCTTGCCTTTTGTTTTTTTGAGCTGGTGGAGCATGTCTTCAACTAAAAAAAAAAAACTAAAGCCCAACCTCTCTATGTTTACCTGATGAAGTATCAAAAGAGTGCAACTTGGGGTTTTATTTTGGTTTTAAATTGGTAAGGGTTCTGGTTGAGAGATCCAGCAAGTTTCTGTTCTGGTGGTGGTCTGTAGAGAACAAAGCTGCTCATTTTTGACAGAAGTAGGAAGTTTAATTGAAGAAATGAGTAATTGAGAGGGGTTGTGGCTTTTTAAAGATGATTCTTCCTAGTGTTGCATCGCTCCAGCTGCAAAACTTCGGGTGTTAACAACTGTGTCCATTGCCACTGTTTTACAACAGCACCTTAAACTGAATATACAGTCTTTAATATATTAGAAATGAAACTGCTTTCATAGCAGTTTGGGGGGGGGGATGTTAATCACACTGTTCTCCAAATGCTAGTAACTGCTGGTGCTGCTGCACTGACTGCCCCAAAAAACAGTCCCGTTCAGGAAAAGTCAGAGCTAAAAAATGGAACTGAGTTGGTGTGTGCTCACTTCAGCTGGTAAGGAAGTAATGCCTAACAGGTAAGGCTGTCATGGAAGAGAATATCTGTAGCTGTATTTGCCACTTATTGCAAGGACGAAGCTGAGCTATATTACCGTAGAGCATAATTTTACTTTGGAGTGCATGGATTTCAATTTTGAAAAAAAGTAAAAATTGCAGCCAAATGTCTGTAAAATGAATCAATAGATCTTCATGTTGAATTGATACATGATGCATTCTAAAACCATGCACAAGTATTTCTGAATTCATCTGATTAGCCAATGTTACTTTTTTTTCCAAATGTCTCCAAATCGTTTTTCTTTTTGCAATATTCATTTTGTTAAATCTGCGCGTGTGGATAAACGGAGCATGTCTCCTGAACTATGTGGACTATCCTTCCTTGTCAGCAATGTGCTCATCAGTCATAAACATCTAATCCCCTGTTAATGCATGTCATGTTTGATTTCTTCTAAAATTGTAACCTTCCGCAAGAAGAACCACTAGTGAAAGGACACTGCTGTCCTAGACCACAGTTCCCTAGTGCTTCAGCAGCGGCGGCAGAACCGTTTTTGAAGGTCCCCATTTTCCTTCTGGAGGTTACTGCCAAAAAAGGTGTTCATTTAATTGATCTAAAATTTCAACTGTAAATTGGGTATGTGGACTCCGGTTGAATGGTGGACGCTGACAAACCAGATCTGCTGCCAACAGACTAGCTCTGGTAGCCAGTGGCTTCGTTTCAACATACGCAGAGTGGGAGGGGGAAGGTTGCACTTACCTCATCTCTGACTGTTAAGATGCAAATGCCTACTTCTTAGCAGTGCTCCGATAATCATTGGGTTCGGTGCTTTTTCATTATTTCAGTTTTGGTGTTTGCTTTCTAACGAGATCGTTTTGACAGGACCAAAGGCGAGTTGCGTGCATTCGTACATCAGCAGAGCAGAAAGGTGGTAGCTCCTGATGAAGTGGTGGGACGCGAGTGAGGCTGGGGGCAGCCACTTCTTGGGTGAGCTGGAGCCCCGTAGCAGCTTGTGTGAGTATGGTTGCCCCTTTCATCCAAGTATCTTAAAAATATTCAGAGCTCTGCTGGCTGTTCCCACTAGGAAGAGAAAATCAATGTGATTCAGGTATTCCTTTGGGACAAACCCATACATTTTTGACAAAAGTATGCAGAGCACTGTTTTCCTGAGCACTGTGAAATTGGTGCGCTGTAGGTCACTGCCAGCAATCAGTTTCCAAAGCTGCTCTTTTAGTTAGGTTTGGAGGAAAAAAAAACAAATCGTTTCTGCTCTGGTTTCAGTGAGCCGCAAGGCAAAGTGGGGAGAAAGGCAGCAGATAGCAATCAAGCTGGTCTCCCTGCCTCCTTGTTTTTCACAGAAAAGCCTTTAGTCTACCAGGCTTAGGCCTGCTGTGCTTTTGCCAGCACCTGGCTTGATTTCAAGTCTTGCTACCTATGCAACTGAATATTGGCCGTGTTTCAGATCGTTCTCACTTTCTTCCTGGAGCCATCCGGGATTCCAGCCAGGCAGAGCGAGGCAGGGAGGGAGGGAGCTGCTCCTACTGCAGCCTGTGCACCAGCCTGCCTCCTGGCCCTGAGAGCTGTGGGAAGAGCCAGGGTGAGCGACCGCTCCTCCCTTTTCTACCCACCCGTTTCCCTTGAGAGCTAATACTGCTCGTGTCGAAGAGAAAGATGAGAGAGAGCTTCACGGATCAAAACAGTCCTGCATCTTCCATCATTTCCTCTTCCTTCCTCCCTCCTCTCTAGTGAACACGGAGGATGTTTCCTCTCTTCTTCCTCTTGTGCTGGTGGAGAAAAAGGTCCTGGAGCTGCAGGAGGAAGAGACTTGATAAAGGGACTCTGAGGCAGGACATGAAGAATTGATTTCTGGACACAGCACAAGTGGAAAGTGAGCAGCCAGCCTTACTGACTTTGGGATCGCATGCAACATTCCTTGTTGCATTGCTGGACTGGGGATGGGCAAGGGAAGTTCCAAAGTCTAAGACAGACCAATGTCTGACCAAGTAATAGTCTCGTTAATGTCTCGGGCCAGTCTTTTCATTCTGGAGGGGTTTGACTCATGATTTTAGACCCTTTCATGTGACTGTGTTAACCACAACAAAGAGACATTTAATTGCCCTTCTTGCTCAGCCTCCAAGGAGGTAAGCCTTTGGTCTTTTGGACAATTCTGTGATTCTCAAACATACGCGGTGGCAGCTGTAATACTTTACAGAAAGACCATCTTCAGCAAAGGGGGTAGATCTGTAGGTGAAGAGGGAACAGCAGATTATGTCCTCCTTGTGGTGCTAGTAGGTGATTCAAGGAAGGTTTCTGACAGGGTCTCTCGCTCCACCCTGGTATCCAAGCTGGGTTATTACATTCTGCATAGGTGGCTTGCCAGATGAGAGAAAAACTGGCTGTGTCATTGGGCTTAGAGGGTAGTGATTAATGGTTCATACCCTCCCTGGAGACCAGTTACAAGTTCCATCTGGGTCTGTGCTGATACCTGTCCTGTTTTAATATTTTTATCAGTGACTTAGAGGAGAAAATGAATGCGTCCTCATCGGGTTTGTGGATGACACCAAACTGGGGTGGTGCACCTGACACACAAGAGGGCAAGGCAGTCATCCACAAGGACCTGGCCAGGCTGGAGGGATGGGCTAGCAGGAACCTCATGAAATTCAGCAAGGACGAAGACAAAGTCCTACCCCTTGGGTGGACCACCCCTGGCAGGGCGCAGGCTGGGGACTGCTTGGCAGGGGAGCGGCTCTGCAGGTAAGGCCCTGGGGGTCACGGTGGGCAGCAAGCTGGACATGAGGCCACAGCGTGTCCTGGGAGCAAAGAGAGCCAACTGCATCCTTGGTGGGATGAACAGGGACAGCCAGCAGACTGAGGGAAGCGATTAAGCCCCTCTACTTGGCCGCCATTAGACCACATCCAATACCATCTATCGTTTTGGGCCCCCAGTATGGAAAAGACATCAGTAAGTTGAAGAGAGTTCGGGGTGGGGGAGAGGGCCTCCAAGACAGTCAGGGGGCTGGAGCGGTGGCCCTATGAGTACAGGCCAGGTGAGCAGGGCTTGCTTAGCCTGGGGGAGGGATCACGGAGGGGGAACCTAACAGCCACCTCCTTCTGCCTACAGGGAGGTCAGCAAGAGGAAAAGTCAGGACCTTCACTGAAGTCATAAATTGAAAGAGGGCAGGTTCCAGCTGGGTGTAGGGAAAACATTTTCCCCATGAGGATAGTCAGGCACTAGGCTGACTGTGCAGTCTCTGTCCTGGGAGACCTTCAAGGCCTGAGCAACCTGGGCTGATCTCTAGACAGACCCTGCTTTGAGCAGGAGGCTGAGCTGCAGATGTCCTGAGGTCCCCTCCAGCCGAAGCAATGCTGTGGTTCTGATGTTCAGCCTAAGTCCTTGTTGCTGTAACTTTGACCTTTTCCACTTTCTCCTACTCTGAAGGAAAATGAAAAATGGTTTGCCCCCTTCCTCATTGCCCTTTAGCTAAATGAAGGCAATTCTGCCTTTTTTCAGTTTTGTCTTCTCTGAACAACTCCACTTCTTTCAGTCTTTACCTCTTGCTGTGCTCCTGAGGCCATGGCCTACATGGGCCATATGTTTTTTGAAATGCAGCATTCCAAATGGGACATGGTACCTCAACAAAGCGCACCAGTGCTGAGAGTGCCATGTGTCCTGCAGACTATATTCCTGTTTGCATAACCCTGTATGAAGTTTGCTTTTTTCACAACAGCAGGGCCTTGTTGACTCACATTAAGTTTGCATGTCACTATAGTTGTACCTTCCACTCTACACAATTGCTGTCCAGGCAGTGGCTAACTCGAGCAGTTGATTGCTCCTGCCTGGCTGTAAAATTTTGTATTTGTTCTTATTGGCCAACTTCCTATTTTACTTTCTCATCTCATTTCTCCAGTCTGTCAAAGACAATTTTGAACCATGATTCTGTCCTCCACATTGTTTGCGGCCTCTCCCATGCAGTTAAAATATGGAGTGGCTCTTCTTGGGCTGCTTTTCCTCCCTTTGTATAAAAATATTTCCATGAGCTTGTGTGATAGCCTTGTGCTCTCCCTTCCCAAAAGGGCTCTGGGTACTGCCAAAGCACCTTTGGTTTTTCGGGTGACTTCATTAGTTGCTCACAAAAAGCCTCCTCCACCTGATCTTCCTCCTTCAGTGATCCTACCACAACAGCATTTACCTTTCCCCCCCCCCCTTTGATCACTGATTGCATTTGTCCAAGGGATCTCTCTCCTCGACCTTTCCGTCTTCAGCATGTCTACCCACCACTGATACAAGAAACAACATTCTCTGCTTGCTGTTCCTAAACAAGCTGTTTATTTCTATGTTAACGTTCCAGTCGGTGTCACATTGCTGCTACACTGATCAAATAATAATTTTGATTATATACCAACCCTCACCACAGCTCCTCTTGTTCCTTGGGAGAAAAATAATCCTAAGAGTTGTCAGATCTCAGGAAATGGCTTAAATGGCTCCACTTATGAAATTGGTAGTGAACTGCTGATTTATGGGAGTTATTTGCAAGGCTGGGTTGAAGAGTGATCTAAGTGTCCCACTGACTGGGCTCAGCCATAATGGATCTAATTAGCGGGCAGTGGGGTGGAGAAAAGCTTTGTGTATTCATTCCCAGCCACCCTGACTGATTTTAACGCCACTAATGCCAATGGCACAGCGTGGGTCGGTGTTGCTGTGGCTATCTTTTAAGTCAGGGTTTTTTTAAAGTCAAAACTCTCTTTTTCTTGTAAGTGTTGCCAGTTTACATTCACCTAGCTGCTGCCACAGTGAAGATCAAATTTTGAGCGCAGAGCTGTGGTGCCAATTACAAATACCTCCCATTAGCCTCACACGTTATGTTCAGATAGTTTCCAACAGGCCTAGCACTGTCACTTGGTCTTACAAGTCTCCCCTGAGGTATCTGTTTTACATTTTACAGGATCTGGCAAATCCATCTGTGCTGCCAATTTCGTATGTCGATGCCCATCTGCCTGAAGTTGCAGTGGTTGCTGCAAGGCTGGCGCTTTTTCAGCCAGAACAGCTGACTCGGTGCCTGTTCCCTCAGCCCCTCCTGAAAGGCATAAAAGGTATGGTTCTCTCTCCTTGGGTACCCTCTGTGGGTACGACTGCAGTTTTCAAACACTTGCACCCATTCTGTTCCAAATATTCACAGATTTTTGCTTCGCTGCGCTTTGTGGCTGGGCCTCACATGTGCCCTGGGTCTCACGTTTTTTCTGATACCCATTTCAAGGGCCAGGCATTCTTAACGTCACCATTTTCACTTCCTCTTGTGCGATTCTGTAACTTAGCTGCACCAAATGCAAGCTAGAATCTGATTCCACATGCTTTTCCGATTGATGTTTTTCCAGTGGGGCTAATGGTTTCTTGTGCAAACCTCACTCTACATGCATATTTCAGGCTTAACTAGCTAGGCAAATTGTAATTTAAAGTAAATAATTGTCCTGTTTGACAGCAGTATTTTCTAGTAAGTCTTTCTTTAGGAAAATGAGAATAACAACGTGGAATTCAAAGCAGGTTTACATCTACTTTGATCCAGAAAAGGGCAGGAAAAAGCAATGTAATTTGTCATCAACGTGGCTTTTTCTGTGTAGAGTGTGGATTTTTAGCATATGTAATGAAACAGCTGCCTCAGTGTTGCTGTTTATTTAAGGCTGATATAAAATACCTGGCTCTTCTCTTGATTTGTTTTCAATTGCTCAGCGTTTTTCCTGTGTTTTTTCATAAATTTCACCCCACATTCTAGTCATGGTCCATTTTCTTACCAGAGAGATCCTTGACTCTCTGTGACCCTAAGACTGGCCATTCAGCTTCAGACCAGTCACATCCAGTTGTAAAGCCTCCCCTGTCATTTTTACCACTTGATTAAAACAGCCTGTTCCTTACTTTTTATTTTTATATAGCATGCAATACTCCCCAAATAGCTCTACTATGTAGTATCTGTATGTCCAGATGGAGACATATAGTTGTCTCCCCTCCTTCGACTGCCTAAAGCACGTGGAACACTTCAGGGTGAATCATGTTCTAAAATAAAGCTACCTTGAATTGCTTTTCTTTTTATTGGTATTTTTTATAGATACAGAAGAAATTGCTGCTTGGACTTCCTAGAGCAACAAGCTACGTTCTCAAGACGTTTCACTCTGGTAAGCCTTTTCATTATCTCATGCTTTCATGCAAGGATTTTTGTTTTGTTTTTTAACTTTCTGCATAATCTGGAGCACCTTGTGATAGTCAAGAATTACTCTGAGACAATTTGCACCGAGTGTCTTAAATTCACCTACACCTGGTATTATACACCATAAAGCTCCATTTACAACCATGCAGATGCAGCTATTGTGACACTGAGCAACTTCCCAGGCGAATACCTCATAATCACATTCTCAGGCACCATCAGAAGTGTAATAATTACATCAGAGCGTAATAACGATCCATTGCATCGGTGCCACAAGGACTCATAGAGATGAAGGTAATTCGGCTAGGACTCCTTCTTCACGAGCAGCACGTAGCTTGCCTCTGTGCCGGCAAGCACACCAGCAGACGGGTGCCAAATTGTAGGTGACACGGGAGCTTAAAGCAGAGAAAGTGTTACGGTGTTTTCCAGAGACAAGCCCGGTACCTTCTGGGATAAACCCGTTTCCTGGTTTGTGCGTAACAACCGCTAGCAAAATGACCGGTATGGGTTTGTTTCAGCAAGACGCTTGCACTTACTTTCTGTAGCACCATTTCCAGCCTGCCTTTCCCAGCTGGGAGATTCACCAGCTCTTTCCTGCCCACGGGCTGGGTTATTTTCAGGCTTTGACACGAGACCCAGGGGTGCCTCGGCCCTCTCTCTTCCCTGATGCCGATCTGGGCAAGCCGGGACGGGGCCCGCAACGCCGGGGGCACACGGCTGGCCGCCTTGAGGCCTCCTCAGGGGGTTCGTGTGCCAAGGGGAGCGTCCGGCTGCAGACCCGACCGTGAAAATCCCGTTACAGCAGCCCCCCCCGATGCGGTGGTTTGGTTTGGTTTTTTTTTTTTCCCCTCCCCCAAACCAGACAAGCAACCAGCAACACCTGCACTGCTCGGCAGCGACAAGCGCGTGCTCCTCCGGTGCCTGCAGGCGCGCGATTAAACGTCGCTTTTGAAGGCCGGGGCCTGGGCTACGCGGAGGCCGTTTGGAGAAACCCGGGCCTTTTGCCCCCGGTGTCCCCTCGGAGCTCCGGCGCGGGGGCCCCGGCCCGGCCCGGCCGCCACATGGCTGCAGGCGCCAGCGCCGCGCGGCCGCGCTCCCGCTCCCCATTGGCTGGTTCTCGCTCGCCAACGCCCCCGTAGCGGCCAATCGCCGCGCGCACTCCCGCTCCCTCCTCTCGGAGGGCCGTGGACGGCAGAGGGGGCGGGGCCGGCGCTGGGGGGGCGGGGCCACGGGGCTCGCGGGCTCTTCTTAANGGGCGCGTGGGGTGGGCTGCGCCGCGCGGGCTGTGCCGCGCTTCGCCTCAGCGGGGGCGGCCGTTAAACGGTCACTGTGGCGTGGCGTGGCGTGGCGCGGCGCGGCGCGGCGCGGCGCAGCGCTGCCTCGGGCTCGCCCCGCTGCGGCCTCGGGCGGTGGGGAAGGATGGAGGGCTGCGGGCTAGTGGGTGAATGCGGTTGTACTACACGGGTGGGCTTTTGTTTTGTTTTTTGTTTTGTTTTGTTTTATTTTTTTAAATTAATAAAAGAGAGGGATGGGCAGTTTCGGAGGTGTTCTGGGCAAGCGGAGCCCTGGGGCCAGCCCTGGCGCTGGCGTGCCCGCGGGGAGGAGGGGAGCGCAGGCCTCGGGAGGCTGCTGGGGATGCTCTGGGCGGCCGGAGGGTGCCTGCAGAGTGCCCGCTCCGGGCAGCGGGCAGGAGGAGGAAAGATGGGCTTTCTGCTTCTTATACAGGCTCGCAAGATGACACTGTTCCTTTTGTTTTTCTCTCTGGGGTTGGCACCAGCTCTTCAGCCGTCTTGGCCTGTTATCAGTTTTCTCACAGGTACCGTGGTGGTCTCTTGCCAATGCTTTTTGGCAAGTCTGGCTAACGCAGTGGACTAAGAAGCTTCTTCTATTACACTTTATTGTATACATTGCCCTTCCCCTATTAGGAAGGGTCTGAACTTGGCTGAGACCTGCGAGACCTACTTCAATAACAATGTTAGTAATGCTGCTGGCATATTACTGAACCAGCCACTACTTGAAAGACAAGCAATTCCTCTCCTATGCCTGCCTATTCCTGTTTGAGTATCTAGTCTTTTGTGTATATATTTTTTTTAATCCTAAAGCCTTTGACCACAGTGGTTTTGGAGTGCTGGGCCCTGTTCCAGCAAAGTTGCTCAGACTGTTTACCCTTTAAACGAGTCTGTTTGCTGAGTTGAGGCATGAGAGCTCCGTGTTCTGCAAAACTTGTGCTGCAGAAAGGAGGGAAAACTCAGAGTATGGACACAGGTGAAATCTGGGGATTTTATGTCAGAGGAGGAAAGGTATTTCCTGGGAAACGTCTCAGAATCTGCTATTTCTCAGCGGGAGAATGGCTGTAGTGAGATCAATACTGATGAAGTAAGGTTTAAGTGCTAAGTTAGGTCCAGTACTTGGGGTGTTTGGACAGGTCATCCTTTTTGGTACTAGTTGGTCGCTCTTTAGTATCCTATCGTGACCCTCTGTGTGTGAGTTAACCAGCCTGCTTTCCAGAAGCCAGAGCAGTACTTCTAAAAATTGTGGTTGGTAGCCAGGGTCATGGGGGGCCTGTGTCCTGGAGCATGCATGCGGGCTCAGGTATGTCGCTAATCTAGTGCTGGCAGCATAGCAGGCTGCCAGGACGGCTGGGATGGGCTGGCGTCTGGCTACCAGCAGGTGCCTGCTGTCCGCATGTGAGATCTATAGGAACTAGGCAGGCAGCAGGGTGTCCCATGCCCATGGTTGCACTGTGGATGCCTGCCAAAAGCTCTACAGATGTAGCCAGAGTGGGTGGCAGTTGGTCTTTCCCACAAAATATGCATCAGCCAAAAAGCTGGCTTCCTGCCTGGGCAGTGTGACTAGCGGTTCTCTGCCAGCCTTTATCAGAGGTCCCTGGGCTAACAAAAGATATGATGCCTTGTGGGAGGTGGGGGGCACCATAATGCTGGGGAAGGGGAGCTGTGCTTCTACCTGTTTTATAGACCTGGTCTGAAATTGAGAGCAGAGCTCCAACTCCCTCTTTTTGTCATGCTGGGCAACTTGCTTAATCTCTGAGCATCTGTTACTCTACCTGTAATGCTTCTCTCCCTGTACATGGTGAGCTTGGCAGATCAAGAGCACTGTTCAGGCTGTAGTGTTGGTCCATCTTTGTATGTTGACTGAGGAGAGGGAACTACATGCAGGGAAAGAAATAATGAAACCTTCTGACTGCAGCAGATAAAAATGCAGATTAAGGCATTTTCTAGTCTTTTCTCTAATGCTGTTATGCTCCTTGAAGACATCAGTCTTCACTCAGAAGACTTATCAGCTGAGTCTGGAAAGGGTTGGAGTGAACTCAGGAAATCGAGATGTCAGAAGACACCTGCGTTAGGGCTGCACGCACAGCTTCCCTTCTGTGGGGGGAAGGCAGACTGAATGCTTTCATGTTTTCACTGGCTGATCTCTAGCATAATTGCCATAGCGGGGGAAGTTGCTTTGCTGTTGAAGTTTTAACATCTTCGTAGTGTTACAGAGGCATTAAAAACCTGCTTGTTTCCTACCAGGAGGCTTATGAGTATGCCAGTCTGGCCTTGAAAGGAAGAGTGATCATTGAGAGGACAGACAGACGTGTGCTCATCTGCTCTGTAGAGGAAAACAGGTAAGAGTCGATTCTCAAAGTATTTCTTCCTAGAGCCACAGTGTTGTTAATTCATAGCCCAGTTGCTTCAGGTCACTTGATGTCTCCTGACACTGAAGCGATGGCTGCCTGCTACTGAGGAAGTAGCAGAGTAGAGGGAAAAAAAACCCAACAAAAACCAGATGGCTGATTGTCTCCTAAATCACTTACAGATGTAGTGTTTCTGAACAGCTTCCAGAGGCTGAATGGGTACTGCTACATCTGGTAACCTGTAAAGATCCTGAAGCTCTCTAACACCCTGCGATACTTGGAGTGAGCAGAACAATTGGTTTGCAGTGGTTTACTTGTTCACAGAATGAAGTACTTGCTTAATGTCAGAGTTTCCCATTCTCAGGCTGCAGCATAATGGAATCCTGTATCTCATTTCTTGCTGAGTAGTCAGCCCTTGGGGCATCTCTCTCTGATCCACCTCTTACACCTGCCTTTTAGACAGCTTCATTTCTGCTTCAAACAAGACTAAAGTTAATTAGGGTCTCACATACATGATGCTCTTTAAATGTCTGCATTAGTGCTGACATCATATACTGTAAACAGCCTTAGAAACTGTAGCTCCTAACATATCTATGGAGTGAGTTCAGCTCAGTCTGGTTGAAGATCAATTTCACTTGCTGGCCTTCAATCCTGTTCTGTAGGAGTTGAGAAATAGTTTAGCTCTTGGGTTCCCTGTGGAGATGGATCCAGAGATGTGAGCCTTTCCCATGAGGCTTTCTGGATCTCATACCTCTGCCTATGTCCCAATCCCCTTCGTGACTTAGATTTAAGTGACTGTAAATTGTCTTTCTGTTTTTTCTGCCTCGTGCACTCTGCAGATATAATGGCAGAAGTTAGTCAGGATTTTCTAGTTAGACTCTGCCGACACCCCCAGCCAGTTATGGGAGTGTTCCCTTTTACAGCAAACTTAAATTCAGGCTGACAGAATTTCTTTCCTGAGGATGGGCAACTCTTTCTGCAGCTTATGTCTCTCAGACTCTTCTGAGCAGCATTCAATTATAGTTGGAGCAGCAGCCGCCATTCTCCTGTTCTGTCTTCCCAGTCTGCATTCCCAGAGGAAAGATTGAGAAGAGGGTCAGGCTAGTGAAAAAGTTGCTATCGTCCTCTATTTTGGTGATTTCTGTTCACCCCCTTTCCTTTTGTCCCCCAAAGATCTCCGCAGTAGAAAGATTCACCAGCTTCCTATGGCCTGATTTGGGCCTGTAGGCAGGATCGTGGGTCTTGGGTGGAATTCGGATGTCCTAGACTGAACACCTGTGCCCCCTGTTTTGCTGAAGTTGCATCATCTAGGGCTGTAAGCACCAGTTGGGTGTTCTGGGTGGTGTGTCAGTAAGCTCATCGGTAGCACTGAAGGAGCTCAGAGATCTGAGGTCTTCCTGTCATGTTCAGAGCCAACAAGTCACTCTTGGGCTCTTGACCTATTTCTTAGATATAACTGTAAGCCATCACAGATGCTTTTATGTCTCCACTGAGTGCTGTAGTAAGAATTCCCCTTGGAGAGAAACCAAGTGTGTCCTAGGATTTTGTCCTTCTTCAAAATCCTAAGATATTAGGTTGACCATAGCTGAGACTGATTCTCTACTAGCGTGATTAGAATTTGACTTTAGAAATATATATATTCATACCTATCTACTTTGGGCTGAGTGGGTGTGGGGTTATTTAAAATAATGCCTAATAAACTGATTTGAAGGGATTTATTGAACAGGAGCTTCGTTCCTTCCAATGAATGATGTTGCTTAAGGTCAGTATTTGGTGACAGGATTTTTGTTGGCAATGATTATGGTTAGTTTTTTCTCTCTCTCTCCTTGTTTTTGTTCAAAGTTCTAGCCCCGTTATTGAAGCGTTAATCAAACATCAGAGTATTGCCATTCCTCTAAATACATGAGAGAATCTCACAGTTTAGTTGAAGGCAATAAATATAGCTTTTCCTGCTGTTTCTAGTTGAAGAGGTGATAGGTGTTGCTGTTAGTGTATTGTGGTTTTTTTCTGCCTTACAACAGAGGAAATGAGATGGTATTGAATCCTCCAAAAGGCAACTTTTGAAAAGAGCCACATTCATTTCTTTCCTGCTGTCAACAAAGAGAACAAGCACTTATTTTTTGAAACCTCTGGTACTTTCATTGCAACAAATTTCTCTCCCTTTCTCCTCAATTTTTGAACCCTTTTGAAGGACACTGAGGATTGGTGATTTGAAGTCTGGTTTTGTGCTACTATTTTATGAGAACCTAGATGATGAACAAAATCTGCTGTTTCCTGTCTATAACCCCTTGCTGCTTTCTTCCTGCATGTTGAAATAGTTTGATCCTTTGGCAGCAAGGTACCCTTATTAGATGGACTTTATAAATATTGTCAGTGTTACCTGTGAGCAGAGGCAGCCGGTGTCTATGTCCGGTATTGCATGCCAGCTGCCTGAAGGAGCATGTGGATGTGGCTCATAGGAATCCTTGAAACTTCTCCAGTTTTTTTTTTTTACTAAAAAAAGTGCTGATGTTCTGAACTGTGACCCAGGCACCTTCCAGAAATAGAAACGAAGGCTGGGTTTTGCTCTGGAACTAGAAGTAAGCTCTCTTCTGGTAACAAAGACTGGTTGGTGTTAGATTATGTATATTTATGGGGTATTAGCTTTCTTGGACTGGTGTCTCTCAGTCTAGTCCCGGTCAGTAGTCTAGGACAGGATGTAGTCCATCTTGGTTCTTGGGCATGTATTAACCTAAATACAGTAAAATGGTATCATTTTGGTGGCATGGAAGTCTTTATATCCAGAAGGAGAATTATTTCAAGCCTTAGTCTGGAAAGTTGGCATGTTCAGAGGCTTTTTTCCCTAAAGGAGAGCAGTTTAAATGCCTTAGGCATTTTCTTCGAATCAGCATGTAAGAAAGGAATCGGTGCGCCTAAGGCAGTAGTGGTTAGTGGTGCATGTTAACTTGCAGGATCAAACGCTGAAGTTCACTGACCCCATGATACAGACTTTTTTCCAGTGTGTCACCAGACCATCAGCTCTGCCTGATACAAGCTGTATCCGGTTTGCGTGCATATGTCAGAAGAAGGAGGATGAGGCCAAGGACCCTTTCCAGGCCTAGCACAATTCAGTAATGGAAAAAGCTTGAATCTTGCTGCAAAACGGTGATGAGAAAAACAAATATTAGGAAAAAACTCCCCATGCTTTCCAAGACTTCAGCCAGATTTTTGTCTTCAGTGGAAAGCAAGCAGGCAGGCTCTACGAACAACTGGCTGGAGTAGGAGAAATGAACTGACTGCTTCCATTTTATATTTACTAATTTCTGAAACAAAAAGCCTGCTGGAAGGCTTCCTTGCTTCCTTGTGGTTGAAGTGTTTGCTGTGTGTATCCAGCATCACTATAGTCACGCATGTAACAGTAATTCAGTTTGGGTAGGAACTTGTGATGTTTTGGTCTCCTCAAGGGTAGAGAGGCTTCTGCAAGTGTTCCTGTATAAAGCCTTTTCCTAAGTTGTGTACAGGGTGTTTTGGTGATAGCACCGTGAAGCCCTTTCATCCTTGGTGTCCCTAGAAGTATATATCCTGTGAACTGGAGTATTTTCTATTACTTTGTGTGGCTTTCAAGCTTATGGAATTGCAGACAGTCCAACAGAGATGTATTCTGCTTACTTTACTGGATCTGAGCTATGGAGGGCAGGACAGAGAGAAGATAAGGTAATGTGGGAAGAACAGGGTCAGGAGACCCTCCATTGGTCTTGCGCAATACCTCTGCTGCATGATTTTTTTTTTTATCCTGTTTATACAAGCCATCTCCACTTTGTTTTGCAGCTTCTTTTTTTCCCTGTGAAAGTGGGACACGTGTCTTGCCCCCTACAAGAGACTGTTTCCTGATTTTTA